>MU832713.1:0-68154 GCA_029204225.1 Diphasiastrum complanatum
TTCTTTCTCAAGATTCTCTACACACGGTCCAATCAAAACACTCAATTTTGAATCTATACCCCAAAATTGAAAGTAAATTTTGTTTCTAATGAAATTGTAATTGGCGAGCCACAGACTACACGTATACACAAAATAGCTAACCATGGGAAACAGTGTGGGCAAAAATGGATAAGCATTGGGCATACATAATATTTATTATGATAATTTACATTGACTTTTTGCCATTCTATGTGGCATTCTTTATAGGGTCTTTTTTGGATTCAGAACTTCTTTAATTCGTTGGGGTTGTTTGATGTTGCCTTCACTACATGACAAAACTCATCATTGCATGCTTTCTCATGCCTCATCCCAAAGTTAGAAGAAAATTCTACAACATTCAAAATGCAGATATTTTTATGGTCGAATAGAGTTTTCAAGCTGTATAAAAAAAAAGATTATATTTCCCAATAATCAAATATGTTATCTACAACTCCTCATATTTAGAAGCATTTTAGGCTAGATTCAAAGCTAAAAAAATTGTTTTTTTTGAGGTGATTTTGGAATCAAACACACGTTTTTATGATGTAGTGATTTATAACGAGATTTAATGATTGAAGTGTGATGATCTATTGTTGAATATCTTTTTTCATTATAAGTTCACCAACTTTCATGCAAAAATGGCTGTTTCTTTATTCATTTGAAAGTATTTTCAATATTCTCATCAATTTTCTAGCTACGTCTAATGAAGTTGATTGATTAATCTTTTGCACATTTCATGTCCCATGAAGTACGAGCAAATCAAATGACATGCCTACTACGGTTGTAAAAGGGAACCTCGGTTTGCCTTAGACCCCTTACACTTTACTGCGTAATTTTACGGGCTTGATTGATAGTCTTGGCAACCTTCTTGTGTCCATGAACTATGAGCAAATCAATGACACACCACTACAATGGCAAAAGGGACACTTTGGTTTGACGTAGACCCCTTACACTTTACTACATAATGCTAGGGGGGCAAGTAGATTTAATCTCTAACAAGATTTCACGAGCATGTAATGTGAATTTTCAAAAACTTGTGTTAGATCCTCAAGCATGTAGGCGTTGTGCCCTAGAGAAGGGCTGAGGGCTAGCTAGCTTTGAACACACCCTTGAGTGCATGCAATTGCGCATGGGCCTTGTGGTAAGGTAAGGAATTGGGCCCTACAGCTCGCTGGTTGGCGATCGTTTGGGCATGTTGCTTGCTATAGGGCACGTAACTAGTGCGAGGTTGCTCTACGCCTAGGTATCATCTTGCCATTGCGTCCCTGTCAAGGAGTCTAAATGGATGGCCAAACATTGCCTCCCATCCAGCATTTAGGCCCAACCAACAAGATGCAATTTAGTTGTAATTTTATCCATTTACCCCCTATTCTTGATGATTTTGATTACAATTGTGCGCTAGATTGCCTTTTAAGCAAGAAAAGGGGGATTTTTGGCCTAAAGGTTTTTTTGGAAAGGATTTGGACCAAAAACCATGTAGGTTCTTGCTTATTTCACTTGCATTTTTCATGTTGATTGCAAATGATTGCTATTTGCTTCTACTTTGATTTATATTGGTTTCCAGGCCGAAAAGGACATCATTGGTAGCTATCTCAATCTACTCTTGTTGTGTGGTTTGTTTTTCACGCAAGAATGAATGACTACATTGGAGATAAGGTGTTTGTTCTAGTCACATTTTGGAGACTAGAATGTGCAAAAGAGAATTGTCCAAGTTTCTTACATGATAGAGAGGCTTTGAGGATCAACTGCCAACTATGATACAAACTTGATGGCTAGCTAGCTTTGATAGTTAAGAGATTTACAAGTGAAACAATATTTGGTTGATTGCATAAGAGGTGAGACTATGATCCAAGAGGAGGATGACCACATGCCTCTCTCACCTCATTTCAACGGAGAGCCATATCACCTACATCTATTGATTTGCGTGAGAAGCAATTGAGATGCTAATTGTGAGTGTAACCTTGAAGCTCCATTGCTACACTCACCATTGCCACATATTCCTTCCTTTGATAGACCTGTGGTTGTTTGTGGTGTCCGTGCAAGAGCAACAAATCTATCTACCATGTACGATGTTGAGGGTGCCATGGTTTCTTGGAAAATGTGGCATAAAGTGTTGTTTGGACATGTGGACACTGCTCTTGTAAATTCATTCTTGATTATGAAATCTTGGTATTTTGATGTTTATCACCGTAAGTTTTTGGAGATCTATAAATGGAGGAATATTTTGTTACTAGGCACATTGAAAGATGTGTGTGTAGCCAAATCCCAATTCCACAAATAGCCAAATGCTACAATCAAATTAAGGCATGTTGTGAGGTTTTCAATAAGATGTGTCCATCTACCACGTATAATGTTGAGGGTGTCATAGTTTCTTGGAAGTCGTGGCATACAATCTTACATGGACATGTGGATGCTTCTTTTGCAAGCGCATTCTTGATTTTGAAGTCTTGGTATTTTGATGTTTTACCATAAGTTTTTGGAGATGCTTTAAATTGAAATGGTAAGTGGAATTCAGACTGCATCCATCAAGTCATACTGCTTGATCATGGACATCCTATAAAATGCGTGCCAATGAAGGAAGAGGGGAAATAAGACACGAGTATGTGGTATGTGCAGTCAAAGCATTGAAGTGACAAAAAAGTTGGGCGAGCATGTGAAGCCGAAAAGGAATAAGTGGTATTACAAGCATTGTTAGTTAGATTTTGCCTTGAAGAGTGCGATGCTCTTTGGCTCTTTGAGGAGCGTGTGGAGTTTTTAGATGATGCACATTTTTTCATAGTGTCTTTTGATCATAACAATCATTCACATGTGTATTTTTCAATATTCATGCAATTCCAAATTGATAGAAGTTGCCTCTTGTGTATTTGTTGAGATGATTTCACATTTACATGTTGGTTTCGTGACAGGAGTGAACTATTTTATGAATAATATGTTTTTTGTGTATATGGGGTAGTGTAGATGCTTTGTTGATGCTATTGTGAAAATTAGATCGTGTAATTCCATGTATATTTCATACATTGTTGTAATTTTCACGAGATCATGTCTGAACTACGTTCAGAGAAGCAAATATATGATTTCAATTCATTCATTGTTGCCATCTTTAGCTCCTATGATCAATCCATGTATTTTTCGAGTATTTTGTTCTCATGAAACACTATCTTTTGATGTTCATTGCAAAAAATTGGTGTCGTAGGATCCTTTTGTTTTTCACCTTATACATTCCAAAGATAGTGCTCAATGAAAAAGATTCTATAAGTGCATCCACTAGGTAGAACGACAAATACAAAACTAAATTTAGTGTATGTGTGCATAAAAAGATAAAATCATGGACTTAAAATTTGTTTGACAATAGCAAACCTCATGTACGCAAATTCATATAAAAGCTTGCTTTTGTGTTATGTACAAGGTGTTTTCAATTAAGTTTGGTATGCCAAAGGACATCGAAGTGTCCTTGGATGTTACAACTATAGAATTAAGTACTCGTCCATCCCTTTAAAAATGCTCCAAAGTCATTATGCGTCATGTTCACTGTAATGTTCACAAGCATCTCTAACTACATGTAGGAATGTCCTTTTATGACTTCCTCTCGATTTTGTAACTCCCAACAAAGATGACTCTATTGCGGAAGATCCTTATGAACCACCTCCACTTTCTAGAACCTATGAATGTCTTTGTCTTTGAATCTTTGCAAAGTACCACTACCATTTGAGCCTCATCCAATACTATCGGCTCTAGTTGTACAAGAGAATGAATGAAGGTCTAGTGTGTGGATCAAGTTGTTTCTCTGCATCAAGATCAATTACCTGCACATGATGCCTACTCCTCACCTTCATGACTTGATTATCTTGGTAAATCCCCCCCACTACCTCGGCTACCCCGTCATGTCATGTGCTACATGTGGCTTTGTGCATGCTGTTATGACATTGATTTGTTGGTTCTTGGATATCTCCTAATATCGTGTTGCATATTGCGATCCAACATCACATAGATCTCTTTTGCAATTCTTTTGTCACCCTATTTTGGGGGAGAGCTAATGAGAACTTTCACTCATCATGTTTAACCTCTATAACTTGAGGTCTGATTGTGGCTCTGATTCCTCTTCTTCATGTGGATGAGAAATCACGTGTTCTTCTATTTTTGATATATTGGATCTAAGAAATTCTAAGATTAAATGGAAATGCCTAGTTTTTTGAGAATTTTTAGTTCAATGTGATTAGTTGCATGCATGTCTACGTAGCCTTTATAACTTTTGAGTTTGAATTGTCCACCTCCCCTCCAAAATTGCAAAACCTAAGCTTGCTTTGCTACAAGGATGGGCAAGATGAATATATGAAAAGACACAATCAATAATCATAAAAATTGGTAGAAGATCACAAGATGTTAAAAAACAAAAAACAATGCAAAAATATGGACAAATGGAAATTCCTACCATGTGTGCATTGCAATTCGTGAAACTTCTATGTACCTGAAAACAAAACAACGGTGTGTAAATAGTACATAGTACTCTCCATGGTCCTAAGTAGGATAATTTATCGAAAAAATGCACTAAAATATGGCACATATAAACTAAACAAATAGTAACAATCGACTATCTCAATGTGAGCACATAGATCAATTGCCTAAAAGCACAAATCAAGGCACCCACTATAGAGCAAGATCTCGCTAACATCTTATCTTGTTCTTCAAGGACATTTCAAATGGGCCCATGCTCTGTTAATTGCACAAATAACTTGTCCTCAGTTTGAATGCGTGTTTCAAAATTGTACACTTGGAATGTAATACGCAGAAATCCAACTTTAGATGCCTACATGTTACACATTGTTAGTCAAGAATTTGATTCTTCAAACTCTTTCTATATATCGTCATGTTTCTCGTACTTCAGTTATACGAGAAAATCAAGTCATGCTCTAAATTAGAGACTTGATTGTCAATTGCATTCAAATGCAAACTCATGTTCTTGTAGTTGACAACATAACAAATATGGGATAAGGTCTATCTTTTGTCATCATCATCGTTAGAAACACAAATGCTTGTTAATTTCATTATCTTATACATGAAGTAACATTTCAATTGCCTAATCAATAATGTAATGCATTCCTTATCATATTTTTTGACATTATTAGTGCTTCACATATTTATTATCTAGATAAGCCTTTTCTATAGAAAACCTAATGTTGTAAGTAGAAGTGCTTACTTGAAAATAAATCTTGGAATAACCATTTAAGGTTTCATATTAGATTATTTAATACCCGTGAAATCGCAGGATTTTAAGTTAATGAATATATTTCTTCTAAATTATGGTTAGCATCATCAATTTATTGAAGAATTATTAACTTTTTTGTCAGTTTGTCAAAAAATGAATAATTGATTGCTCATGTTTTATTGTAAACATGTCATTTAAGAACTTAATCAAGTGTTCATGTATTTCACTCAACTAAAAAATGTTATGTCACAAGCTTTCATGAATAAGGATCATCGACTAGAATGTATGTAGATTTAAAAAACATCAATAATCTCTACATCATAGAAGGAAAAGTCTAATAGCTTTCTACAATCGAATCAAGAAAACATCGTGTTGTACAAATTATCAAGTAATATTTCTAGGTGCAACTATGCTAGAACTTATCTTAAAGCAAAACAATGCAATCAATCATTATAAATGAAATGTACATTAGAATATATAAATGAGGAGGTCCAATAGTGAAGGCTTATACAAGCATGAGACATGAATTACTATGTATTTATCACCTAAGAAAATAAGCTAATTCCAAGCAATCCATGTGCTCCATTCATTTTGGAAAAATGCCAAAGCAGTAATATGTTTTTGCTATCAAATATCGGCCACTACAGTATAAATCCAAGCCCAAAAGGTGGAAGGTTGAATTGGGTAGGATTTCCAAAGTTGGCACAAAAGCGACAACGTGCAACGAAAAGGTAAGGAGGCAAAGGTTTCCTCTTCTAAGGGGTTCACCATTTTGTGAGTAAATTTGTGCAGACTATGTAACTTATTTTTTCATGTTTTTTTTTTCTTCTGTTGTCCACATTTTTGTGGCAGTGAATTGGAGTTGAACTAACAACCTTTGATAGAGGAAAGGAAGGTTCGGCCAACTCACCACATAATTTAATGAATCATTGACTAATTACCATATGCAACGTTGAAAGGCAAATGGAATAAAAGCATTGGCAGGTCTCATTTAACCAATCAAAATTACTAAATGAAGACATTGTCACATGCATAAAAAAATGTTGTCGAACGAGGAAGATCCTTCAGCTTAAGGTCAAGGCATGTTTGGAACTAGATGAGAATGCACTCCTATCACATTGAAGATTCTTGTTTGTTAGTAACTTTCGTATGGCGTGTAAGTTTTATGGTACCTTTCAAATAAAAAATTGTACAAGATTTGAACATTTCTAATCATAATTATGTTGAAATGTAGGAGGACAATTCAAGATTTTGGCTCACTTATAGAATTTATTTCATAAATTTATCTTTCAAAGATTGAAATTGTCTTTTGATTAATGCTTCGTTCAATTTTTTGCTAGAGAAGTGGTGGCATGCTATGTGGCATGAATACGAAGGTTGTTACAAGCTCCATCTTTTTGAGAAGCTTGCAAATTTATCACCTAATCTACTTACAATAAAGTTGCACTCCTTTTGAAAGTAGAAAGAAAAGAACTTGTTGTAGAACAACTGATCAGACAGATCTTGATTTTACTAACAAAGTACACCTTGACAAAGGATAAGAAACGAACGTGAACTTGAAACATTTTTATTCGTGATCAATTTGCGAACTTTGTCTTGCAGTCAACTCGAAAGATTCGTGAAACAGTTACCTGTAGAAGCTCGTAGCTTTCTTGTTGAAGCTCGAAAGATTCGCGAACAAAATCTTGTCACGCAATATTTTGTTTTTTGTTCAAACTTCAGATGTCGCGAAATTGTCGCGAACAATTCGTGAAATCTTTTGGACTGTTCTTCAAGCTCACCTATCGCGAGCAGTTCGCGAAATATTCTAGATTTCTTCTTCAAGCTCAAGGATTGTCATCTGTCACAAACATTTCGCGAAAGACGAAAATGTCGCGAAGAGATAAACTGTTGCGAATAATTCGCGAAACACAAAGCTAAGACGAAGAGATAAACTGTTGCGAATAATTTGCGAACATGATTTATTCGACCCTGGAAACAGAATGTCTATTTGAATATCAACCGTCGTAAACGGTTAGATATCTACTGTTATAACATTAAAAGGCCAGAAGACCTGTAAATAAAAGGTCAAAAGATCTGTTTAGTAGCAATATGAATACACGTGCACTACTCGTTGTAGCACACCCACTCAATCAGAGACACAACAACGAGATAAGACAGCAAGAGATGTATATTGATGAATCAGATTTAGAGTTATAAAATTTGTTTTTTTTTAATCAATATTTTCTTATTGTCTAAATTGTCTTAAGTTGTCTCTTACTTTCGCATATAATTTTCGCACGCATATTCAATCAGAACTAATATTGTTCTATTAGTACATAGATCAGATACAGACCCGATTGAAGACATTGATATTAGTTTGATTTATTCAAACTTTCATCATGTTCTCTGTGGAAGAATAATTACTATTTTTCCTACAGTGGTATCAGAGCATACGAAATTAAATCTGATACAATGGTATCAGAGTATACAGGTTCAAAGATGATACAATGATATCAGAACGAATCAGAATTGATACAGTGGTATCTTCGCACTCCTCTCAGCATTCTTCATACATCCATCAACAAGTCGCTATCTGGAGTGATTTAGAAAATTAGAAGATGTCGTCCATCATCAATATTTAAGCTAAGAGCACTACAATCTTGGACTTAGAAGGTTCAAATTGTTTGATTTGGAAATTAAAAGACTTCACTCTTGTTGAAGGGAGAAGGTCTATGGCAATGGGTAGAACCAATAGAGGAGAAGCTAGTAGCTACTCCTGGCAAAGAACTTCGGGAATGGAGTTAAAAAAATGACAAAGCTATAGCAATTATTGTGTCTTCAATGCATGACAATATAATGCTAGATCTGACATCAATTTCGAACGCAAAGGATTTATGGGGAGAATTGCAAACCAAGAATGAGACTTGATCTCGTAATCAAATCATGTTCTTGGAAGATCAATTCACTTATCTACAGTGGGACGACAAAGACCTGAACACATTCGTGCGAAAGATAAAAGATCTGTTTATTTTCTTGCAGAATTCTGGTGCAGAAAATACAAAAAAATAGCTTAGTTATTTTCTTCAAGCCCTACCCAAGTCATTCCACACAACAAGAACCTTATTGGCGAAAGATGCGACTATGACACTTCAAAAGGCAATAGACGGAGTTAAGGAGGAAGTAGAAGCTCGTGAACGCTATGATAACAATGGTGATTCCGAAAATACTCTATTTACTTTAAGAAGATTTGCAACAGATGCAGAAGATCAGGTCACACAGAAGGAAAGTGCTGGTTAAATCCAAAGATTGAATGCATTCATTGTCGTAAACGAGGTCATGCAGTAGTAGACTGTTATCAGAATCCTAGAAACAAAAGGAGCAGAATCGAAGCGAACCTTCAGATTCAAACTATGTCGAAGACAAAGCAGAATGTTCCAGAGCAGCAGAAGACAGGGCAACAAGAAACTCAGCAGCTTATGTTAGTGTTGATCTATGTTGTTCATCTGATTCTCTCGAGAAGTAGTACTTGATTCAGGAGCCACCTCACATTTTGTTTCCTCGAAACAAATATTGTCTGAGTACAAGAAGACGAACTATTCGAGATTCATTATACTTGGAGACGGTTCTACGCACGTGGTTGATGGAATTGGTGTATTATGGCTAGACACGAATCAAGGAGACAAGAAACTGGAGGAAGTTCTCTATGTCCCTACTCTTGACAAAGATCTTCTATTTGTAGCTACGATAGTCGATACAGACATGTCAGTAACCTTCACAAAGAACTCTTGTAAACTATTCGAGGAAGATTCTGATAACCTAGTTGCTAAAGGCAACAAAAAAGGAAATTTATATCACTTGAACATTCGAACAAGAATCGAACAACCCAATCAAACTCAGGAATCAACAGGTATACAGTGGCACAAGAGGCTATGTCACATGAACATGGAAGCCTTGTACCAAGCCAGCAAAAGTCAGAAAATTCAAGAAGTCGAAATCAAAAGTAGAGATATTCGAACTACCTGCGAATCATGTCTTAAAGGCAAGATGACTAGAACACCTTTCAGTAAGGATGTTTATAAAGCAACTAAGGTACTTGAAATTGTGCATTCAGATATTTGTGGACCATTCGGAGTATTGTCGTTGGGTGATGCAAACGTTTATTGATGACTTCAGCAAGTTTGTTGTAGTATACTTTATATGTACTAAATCTGAAGCTTTTGAAAAATTCGTTGAGTATACGAATTGGGCTGAGAAGCAGACAGACAATAAGTTGAAGCAGATTCGCATAGATCGTGGAGGTGAGTACATTTTCAACGAATTCAAAGCTTACTGTACTGATCGACGTATTATGCATACAAAGATTGCATCTTACACACCTCAGCACAATGGAATAGCTGAACGAAGAAATCGTACACTTATGGAAGCGGCAAGGTGTATGATGGCTCATGCGAAAGCACCAAAACGGTTGTGGGCAGAAGCAGTGGTTACATCAAATTATTTTCAGAATCGTATTCTGAAATCTCGAATGCCGGATAAAACTTTTCATGAGATATGGAGAAAGTCGAAGCCAAATCTAACACATGTTTGGACATTCGGATGTGTAGTGTATATGCACATACCAGATAAACTGAGAAAGAAAATGAAAAGACAGAACAAGGTTTTTGGGTATGATTCGAGTTATATTCGTCATATTATCGTGTCTATATACCCGAAACTGGCAAAATAAAAGTTGTTTGAGATGTTAAATTTGATGAGTCGAAATACATAGCAGACAATGATCTAGTCGGCTATGAAATTCTCAAAATATATTATGAGCTACCAACGTCGACAGAAGTAAAACAAGCAGAAGATGAAAGAGAATTACCAGATTCAGAGGGAGGTCAAGATCAAGTACCTGACAGACTCGAATCACCAGTTCGAATTCTAGCAGAAAAGCTCGAATCAGAATCGAACTTGAAACCTGCAGAATCGAACTCAAAACCATCTGTGAGAAGATTTCACAGACAACGAAAACCACCAGAAAGATACGGTCAGGATGTTTTTAACACAGCCATCGAATTTTGTGGATTCTCTGACGAACTTCGAACATTCGAGAAAGCTATTGATGGACCAGATAAAGATCGTTGGATTTTAGGCAATGGAGGACGAAATGTCATCCATGTATAAGAACAATGTATGGACACTTGCACCTATACCTGATGGCAGAAAACTAGTCAAGTGCAAGTGGATCTACAAGATCAAAACAGGTCCTGATGGAGAAAACATCAAATACAAAACAAGGTTAGTTGCTAAAGGATTTTCATAGAAGTAGGGGATCGACTACATTGATACTTTCTCACCAGTAGTCAAACATACATCAATTCGCTTGCTATTCGCGTATGCAGTGGCTCATGATCTAAAAATCCATATTGTGGATGAGAAGACTGCTTTCTTGCATGCAGAATTGGAAGAAGACTTATTCATGGACCAACCACTTGGTTTTGTAAGCCAAGAATATCCAGAATACGGATGGTCTGAAACAAGCAGCCATACAATGGTATATAAAGAAGGACGAAGCACTATGTTCCTTAGGCTTCAAACCTCTATTTGTTGAGTCAAATGTCTATATCAAGCATGTCCAAAATGAAATAATCATTCTAGTTGTCTATGTTGATGACACACTAATTTCAGATGTCAAAAGACACATTTCTAAAATATATGAGATCGCTGACCTAGGAGAAGCTAAAATTTATCTAGGCTCGCAGATTGTGAGAGACTTTGAAGGTGGTAAGTTGTTTCTTCACCAACAAAAGTACACTCAAAAGATCATTAAAGACTTCAACATGCTCGAATGCAAAGGTGTACTCCCATGATACCTAGAACAATACTGAGCAAGGCAGATTGTCCGCAGACTCTCGAGGAAGCCAAAACACCCTATCGTAGGCTGATTGGATCATTGTTATATCTAGCAAACAACACCAGACCTGATATAGCGTTTGCAGTATACAGGTTGAGCCAATATAATCAGAACCCAAGATCGTCGCATTGGAAGTTGGCAAAGAGAGTACTACAATATTTTCAAAAAACGAAAGACTATGGACTGTGTTATTCGAAGGAAGTTGGATTTCACATCGAATCTTACAGTGACGCAAGCTGGGCATCCATGAAGGATGATAGCAAAAGTATTTCAGGAGGTTGTACTCTAGCATCTGGCGCAACCATACTCTGGATAAGCAAGAAGCAAACAATAGTAGCTCAATCTTCCTGTGAAGCGGAATATGTAGTAGCAGCCAAGATGGCAAACGAACTGATTTGGATCAAACAGATATTGGAAGGATTTGATGAATCTATTTCTGAACCTTATGTCTTGTTAATGGATAACACTTCAATAATCTATCTTACAAAAGATCCTGTATTTCACTCGAAAACAAAGCACATAGCTATCAAGTATCATGCGATTCGGGACTTGGTTGAGAAGAAGATACCAAAGACAGTCTTCATACCCACAGAGGAAATGACAGCTGATATTTTTACGAAGCCACTCAGTAAAGCTTCGTTCGAGAAGCAGCGAAGAAGTTTGGGGTACGTAGTTTACTTGACAAAGGATAAGAAACGAACGCGAACGCGAACTCGAAACATTTTTATTCGTGATCAACCTCGAAGGATTTGCGAACTTTGTCTTGCAGTCAACTCAAAAGATTCGCGAAACAGTTACCTGTAGAAGCTCGTGGCTTTCTTGTTGAAGCTCGAAAGATTCGCGGACAGAATCTTGTCGCGAAATATTTTATTTCTTGTTCAAACCTCAGATGTCGCGAAATTGTCGTGAACGATTCGCGAAATCTTCTGGACTATTCTTCAAGCTCACCTGTCGCGAACAGTTCGCAAAATATTCTAGATTTCTTCTTCAAGCTCAAGAATTGTCATCTGTCACGAACAATTCACAAAAGATGAAAATATCGCGAAGAGACAAGTGTCGCGAATAATCCGCGAAACATGAAGCTAAGACGAAGAGATAAACTGTCGCGAATAATTCGCGAACAGAATTTATTCGACCCTGGAAACAGAGCGTCTATTTGAATATCAACCGTCAATGGTTAGATATCTACTGTTACAGCATTAAAAGGCCAAAAGTCTTGTAAATAAAAGGCCAAAAGACCTGTCGTGTAGCAATATAAATATATTTGCACTACTCGTTGTAACACACTCAATCAGAGACACAACAAGATAAGACAATAAGAGATGTATATTAATGAATCAGATTTAGAGTTATAAAATTCGTTTTTTTATTATCAATAGTTTCTTATTGTCTAAATTATCTTAAGTTGTCTCTTACTTCCACATATGATTTCCGCACGCATATTCAATCAGAGCTAATACTGTTCTATTAGTACATAGATCAGATACAGACCCGATTAAAGACATTGATATTAGTTTGATTTATTCAAACTTTCATCGTGTTCTTTGTGGAAGAATAATTACTATTTTTCCTACACTTGTTGCGAGTATGAGATAATTACAAAGGCATCTTGATTTGTTATTAAGAATATGAATTTTGTTAATTATGGAAAATAAAATTTGCAAACAATGGGATGATAACATCAATTCCACTTCTTGTTGTAGGTGTCACGATGTGTTTAAAGAATAATGCAAATTTTAGTGTAGATCTTGTTATTGAGAATTCCATTTTGATTCTAGGAGTTGCATTAGCACATTGATTGGTAGTGGATTTTGAAATCATTTGTTGCTTGTTATTCAACAAGGTCTAGATAAAGAGGTTCTCTCAAAGCAGTAAAACACATAAGGGAGTGATTAGGTTTTTGATTGTTAGAGAGGTGGCTAGACTAGGATTGAAAGTGGCTTGTTGTTATGGTTCAGAAGTTTAGACCACCAAATGTTTTGTTGAGGATGTAGTTAGGGTTTTGTCAAAAAACCATTTGAGATTGTAATAAAAAAGATTTGGTTAGAAAAATGTAGGCCATCCTCTCAAAAAAAAAAGTTCTATGAAATCTTAGATGTATGTATGATGTAACAAACTTTGGATATATTTAGTGTTGACAATCGAAGATGAACATTGGTGGCATGAGGGAAAAGAATGTAGTATTGGTAGCAAAAACATTACTAGTACAGGTCCCAGGTAGGAACCTACTCAATGTGTCTCATTCTCAAAGCATATTGAAGAGCAAAATCTAGGGGTTCCATGATAATGACAAATAGGGACAATTTTGTTGCATATTGAGGAAGGGCTTGATTGAAGTGCATTTTAGATGAGGAATAATAACATATAGCTCATTAAATTTCTCAAAATAGGAAGAATATCGTGCTCTCACAATAGAGAAAATACATGATTTTGATTTATGCTATCGAAAGCTTTGAGTCAATTTTACAAGCAATGGTAAGAACTGCTTTCTGACAAATTCAATTGTTGTGTGTAATGGAATAAAAATCAGTACAATAGGAACCTTACGTTCCTATGCTAGCAAACGTCAACACAATAATGAATCACAAAAAAATATGTTTTTAGACATAGAGAAGAGGACAACATTGCCATTAGAATGTCCACTCTTCTCACTATGAAAATGAAGACACAAAACTAGTCATAAGAGCATGTTGCACTTTTTGGGTTCGACGACTATAGTTAGGCCCATCGCCTATTATCAAAGTTGCAAGGACAAACACTCATGAAGTAAATGAACTATACAATACATAACATTTAACTATTTCCAATACCGCCTCTGAATGATAAGTTATTTTTATAAACATATATCAAGAATTGGAAATATTCAAATCTCCTTATGTTGAGAAGATTCATTAAGATATCAACGTGCTCCTTGGTAGAGCAATAAACCAACCCTACTTCTTTAGAGTTAACCTTTTGACACATAGTAGTGCGTGCCAATGTTTTCAGTACGAGCATGAAACATTGTATTATGAGAACTTCTAATACAACTTTAGTTATTACAATATATGGTTGTTGTTGCAACTTGAGAAATCTTAAGGTTCTGAAACAAATTTTTTACAATAGACTTTTAGATACAACATATTTGGTTGAGTTATAATTTACTTTGTAAGAATTTTGCATTCCTTGACCAATCATGATCACAATATCCATGAAGAACAAGATTGTTGAAGCTAAATACTCTAGTCAGAGTTAAAGGTTTCTTTAAGATACTTAAAACGCACTCTTGGTTGCTCTACAGTGTGACTGTTTTGGACTTGACATCAATTGACCAATTATACTAAGTGCATAGGAAATGTCAAGACAAGCAATAGTCATGTAGCCTAAGAGATCCAACTAGCCATTTGAACAATGTTTCGTCTATCACACCTTTGTCATTAAAGCTAGTTAGCTTTAGATTGGCTTTGAAAGGTGTAGTAAGTAACTTACAATCAAGCATATTAAACTTTTTCAAAAGGCGTCGTTGACATACTTTGTTGGACCAAGGAATAAACCATTATGTTGATGCGAAACTTCAATACCAAAACAATTTAATATATAAAATTCAAGAGGAATTTTTCATCTTATCTTGTTTAATAAGTGATGGTTCCTTCTAGTAATTATCAAGTCATCAACATAAACAATGAGAAATAGAATCTCACCATCCTCATGTGTGATATAGAGATTAATGTTAGACTCACTCCTCAAGAAACCAAAATTTAAAGAGATATTCATCAATATGAGAGTACAAGACTCTTGAGAATGGTTTAAATTTATAAAGTGCTTTTTTAAGTTTATAGGCGAGATGCTCTTTGCGTTTAAGAACAGATCTTTGAGTTTGAGAAATATGTACTTAATCTTCTAAACATTCATTTGAAAATGCACTTTTTACATTCATTTGAGCAATATGTCAATCAAATTTTGATGCTTATTTTAACAAGTGGAAAGGTTTCTTCATAATTAATGTTTTTTTCATGAATATAATTTTTGGCTACAAGTCATGTTGTGTTTGTCAAGAGAGCCATCAAATTATACTTGATGTCATTAATTCACTCCTTCCAGTTGATTTTTTAACTTGAGAAAGATTCACAAGATCCAAAGTGGTATTCTCAAAGTTTTTAAATTCAACAAAGAAAAATAGTGCTTAAAATTTGCTCTTTAGAAAATAAACCCAAGTTATTCTTGAATAATTCTCAATGAATGATTGAAAGAGAATTTGTAGGCTGGGTTGAGAAGTGGACAGAGAAGAAAGTCAAGCAAATACAAATCGACAGAGGTGGAGAATACATCTCCAATCGATTTGTTGATTTCTGCAAAATCCGCGGCATCCTTAATAGGAAGACTGCAGCGTATACATTACAACACAATGGTGTAGCTGAGAGGAAAAACAAAACTCTCATGGAAGCGACAAGATGCATGATGGCCTATTCTTCTTGCATTGCCTTCTTCAAGGTTTATGTTTAGATGCTTCTTTGAAAGGAGGGTTAAGTTATCATTAAGCACAATACTCATTAATGTAAAGTTCACATTTTTTGATTTTCTTTGTCTAGATTTTGACGCAAGCAGATTCTATTGAATTAGAAACATCATTCGAATCAACATGAGGTGATAGTGTAGTTTGAACTGCTTCACTCCAAAGATAGTTGCCCAAACCACGTTGTAAGTTGATGTCTAATTCCATGTTCTTTGCAAAAGAAAATCAGATTGTCATATTTGAATTCACCTTCACCATATGTTTTTAGAGTTTTAATTCTCTCTCTAAGTTGATGTTGAACAAAGTTTTTAAATTCAACAAAGAAAAATAGTGCTTCAAATTTGCTCTTTAGAAAATAAACCCAAGTTATTCTTGAATAATTCTCAGTGAATGATTGAAAGTAGAATGAACCTCCAATTGATGGGACTGGTCCCCAAAGAGCACAATGTATAAGCTCCAAGACCACTTGGCATGCATCCATCAATGCACTCTCAATATCACAAAATAACTCCTTTCCAACTTCAATTGGTGGAGATATTGGTTTGCAATCGCTCACCCTAAAATGCGATACTGTCTCTCCCTTGTTTTAATTTTTTTTTTTCAAGATCTCTACTCCAAGATAGTAGTGCATAAGGCCTTTGTCATATTATTAGTAGTAGACAATTCTTCTTTCATTGCATTACTAAGCTCCACATCATTCTTGGTGATCACCAAATCATCCATACAACACAACTAGATTGATGCTAGAATCACGAGAAAACTAATAAAGTTTGCGTACGAAGCCCCAGGGACTAGAGGTTGAGCAACTTTCTTTTTCCCTCATATCTCGTTCAGCTTTGACATTCACTTCATGATTTTGAATGTCAACATCCACTTTGGCTATGGCCTTTCTGGGTAAGTTGTTCCACTTAATCACTTGATTATATCTTTGCTTTCGTTGGTTTTTCTTGGGTATAGGTGCTTTTGGTGGTGGTGTCTTGGAAATTGTAGCACGTGGGACCTTCTGAATGGCTAAATTGGTATCCGTTGAACTCCATAGCGCATAGGATCCATGTGGTGCAGGAACTATGTACACAATATTCATGCAAAACTCAATAGGTATGAAAATTGAAAGACAATATATATTTGGTATTCTATTTTCCAAAATTTCGAATAGTTGTGAAATTCAATATCATGACTAACTTTGATGCCAAGAATAGATTTACCATGGTATCATATGTGTTACAAGCCCGTAACATGAACTGAACTTGAGAGGATTGGTATGAACCACAATTGAGCAAGGACGATGTGAGACAGGTGACATGCATGCACACTTGCTGTTAGGAACAACATAACCACAGGAAAGGCAAAGCTAGTCTGATTCACCAAGCCAATGCATTCTCTTATAGAATGCACCTCCTAGCCGAGTGTGGGTTTGCATGTGGTAGATTGTCGGTAGTTGCAACTAAAACTAAATGTTCATGCTACATGCATGCATTACTGATGCCCACTACATGGTATGCATGCATGCCATGACTCACACTGTCCTATGCCCTCTGGTGGTTAGTTGCACCTAGAAGTATTGTTAGGCTTGGTCGAATTACATTCTCGTAATACTCCCTCCCCCCTTGGGAACTATCTTGGTCCTCTAAGACAAAATATGAATATAGCTGACGAAGTATGTTGCCTTTGTCCCAAGTGGCATTCTCAACTGGTTGATCCTTCTTCCACTTGACTAAATATTCCTGATATAGAGTATGATGTGTTTGTGTCTCCCTAGAACTAAGAATACTTTCTGGTTCATGTGGAGTTTGTTGAGAATCCACGGGTGTAACTAGAACACTGTCCCTTACTAGATTGTCTGATCTAGTTAAAGCCCTTCGTAACTGACTAACCTGAAATATTAGATGGACTTTATTGTTTGACCACAAAAGGGGTCTATGACTTTCAGTATTGGTGATGTAACCAATGTTGTTTTGAGAGCATCAAAACTCTCATGTCCCTCTAGCGCCCAGATGAACTCCCTTCCCTTTTCCTTAGGAAGATTTTTCATGGGAACAACAATCTGAGCATAATCCTTGACAAATCGTTTGTAATATCCTCAAAGACCAAGAAAGACCTGAACATTTGAAACACTGTTTGTTCTAATACCAGTGTTAGGAACAACATAACCACAGGAGAGGCAAAGCTACAATTGATCGACCAAGCCAATGCATTCTCTTAAGGGTGCAGGAAGATCTCCTCCTCAACTAGGCTTCTATTGGCCCCTTGCTTATAACGGGCATGGCTTGGGTAATGACTTTATAGACAAAGCCTCTAGACATAGGCCAAGAAGCTGCCATATTGTACTGAAACAATTGAGCCAAACAAGAGCAATGTCATTTCTAGATCATTTCCTTTCTTTTGCCATCCATTTTTTAATCTTTGGCAAGTGAGATGACACTTTCACCCCAGGCTGTTAAGTGTTAAATGGAGTGCTCGGATATAACAAAGGTGTGCCAATCATAGGGCACAACCGTATCACTAGGTAATTCCTTGATGCCGATTGGCCTGTATAAATGCTGCCATACCATTAGTCCATTTTCCTTAGGTTGCTCTTGGGAATTTAACATGCTAGGCAAGGTCCCCAATTCCAAAGAACCACTTTAACTTGCCCCTATGTGCAAGAGACCATGCCACATCATGTACTAGATGGGTGGCATCTCATAATTAGTATGAAAGGGAGGAATCCCTTATTTTTCCCATGGACCACTGGAGAACTCCATTTAAAACAAGAGACTTGCCGGGCAATCAAGTTTAATGACTTCCAAAAACTGACATATGAACTTGTACGCAGGAATAAATGGGATGACTATGAACACGTAATGGCTCGAAACACTGCATATGAGGTTGAATTCAGGAGCATAGTTAAGGACCATTTCTGACAAAATAATGTCAATGCGCTTGCCCCTTTTGTTAAACCTCCCGTTTTATCACCTTGGTAACTACAGTGTACATGGACCACCCTCCTGTCAAGATTTAGATTGCGTAGAGAAGTTACTTGGTTAAGTGTAATAGAACCATGATTTCTGCTTGGCCCATTGGTCCTGAGTTACCCTTTTGTTGAATAAACTAATTGGATGCATACATAGCTGCAGTGATCAAACAAAACAGCTTTTGAGTCAAATGGTTCTTTCAGTCACCATGGACCTTATGCAAACATGTTAAGAGTGAGAATATTGCCTGGATAATCTTCTTTCTGGAAGAAAATCTACTAATTATGATACATACATTTTGTCTTCCATTGAAATCTTTTCACTAGTACTTCGACATTATTAGGAAGATGATATCAAATGAACTAAGATGGCCAGCTAAACATTGATGTTTAGAATACACTAAAATGACCATTCACCATGAATGTTGATGTAACTCGGGATAAAGGAAAATCCCTCCCTTGGTTATGAGGGACTTATCTCAAACAGTCTTTGAAATAACCAATAACTCCATTATGCTCTTAACTTCAAATGATCATGCCGGACATCTCCTTCATTTTGTTGTATGGAGCTGCTGAGACTAAAATTCTCTCATTTAATGCACCTCTTTTTCTAATTATGAATTTCTAGCCAGGTGTATTTTGTGAAACTTTTCATTGGCATCTCTTCAGTAAGCGTTTATGTCAATCATGTAGTAAACCTGTTTGAAATCTCTGCAATTTATGACCAGAGACATATGCTGTTTGAAAGACAGCATCAATATTTGTTTGCCATGGCTTACCTGCAGGTTATCATATTGCAAACTCTGAGGATAAACAAAGGTTGCAGATTCCTCCAAATTTTTTTCCTCCTGGGGAATACCGTTTACCTCACACTCATCTTGAGCTTGGTTGTTCCGAGGTATCAATCGCACCCAGCCCTTTAATTGAAAATGCTACAGAGGGCTAGCATCCAGAGGGGATTGAGAGATCTTTATTAGATATATTTACATAAACAACGAGCTTACTAGGAAGAAAAGTATTGATACTCAAATCTATGATTTGCTCATTAGCTGTCATGATTGTTTTGGATTAACCCTGCATGACAAGTCCTTCAAGATCATAGCATCCTCTCTTCTTGTGTTTGCAGGTAGGAATGAACAGTTTCCACACAGATTCTCATATTTCAAGTTCTCTTGCATCTTACGGGGGCCAAAATATGGTAAGCAATAGTGAGGTTTTATCATGGAACTGTTTGTCAGTGTATTACAGAGACATCTTTGTACAGATTTTTTGTTTGTAGTGCTAAAAAAGTATATCTATTATAATAAAAATAGTGCTCACGGGCAGCGCTCACGCATGACAGGCAGTTTGAAAAAATTTTCCCTCCCCCTCACCCTCTTCTCTCTGGCCGCCTGCCCAAGTGGGCAGGCAAACGTACTGTCGGAGGGGAGGGCGCTCGGGCCTGTGGGAGGGGAGGGCGCACTTCTGCGCCCTCCAAAATATTTTCAAAAACAAACTTCGCTAGTAGATCTTTAAATTTTTATAGATATTATGAAACAGTGTTCATCATTTTCCAAGTCAAAAATTGGTTGTGAGATTAAAGCAAGTCTGTGTCTAAAGGCTCTTGATGACGTTTAGTTGTCTGAAGCTTTGATTAGTGAGCGTCTGTGAGTATGTATCTCTTTATGATCTAATCATCTTTCAAACATGAATCGTGCTTGGAACCTCCTAAAGTAAACATCTGTACAGAGGCTATAGATTATTTTAGGACTAAAAGTTGTTCATCTTCGGCCCGCACTAGATAAATCTACATAGTTGATGTAATTCGTTCGGTTACGATGTGTTTTATATGAATTTTTATGTTTTATTGTGATGATGGATTACAGGGGAAAGAGTGCTTCTCTTTCCTGTTGGTCCTTGTACAGTAACATTTGTCCAAGTCGTCTCTCCTAAAGTCACAAATACCTTCAGCTGGTCATCTTATGGGCGAGTCATAAGCTGGTGGTCCTTGTACAGTAACATTTGTCCAAGTCGTCTCTCCTAAAGTCACAAATACCTTCAGCTGGTCATCTTATGGGCGAGTCATAAGCTGTTGAAGAGTATGCAATGTAGTTCATTTTGACCAGTTTTTTTATTCCTTTCGGCATGAACTTGTTAATGAGTAGATTCTGGTAACTTCAAATTTATCCACAGATGCCTGGAATACAGCAAGCTCGAATCCCCTTGTTATCTGAAATGATTCAAGAAGAAACTCTTTATGTAAATGCAAAGCAGTATCATGGAATTCTCAGGCGCAGGCAAATGCGAGCTAAAGCAGAGTCTGAAAACAAGCTTTTGAAGTCCCGAAAGGTTTTTACCTCAAGAATAGAACGCCAAAGATTGTGTTATTGATGCTAAATTTTTTTTTCCAGAAATTAGTTGCTTATTAAGAATTGTGCAACCCAAGTCTGTTTAACTGTCACAACCACTATCTGTCACTGTGAGTTTTACTCTATCAACAACACTTAACGATTTTGCATTTCTATGGTCTTTCAAATCAGTTTATAATTACATGTCGAAAATGGTTCAACATTGTTTGTTAGGCTTTGAAGGGGTAATAGTCGTCATACCAGGTGCCTACAGGCTATCAGTATTTAGTAGATGGGGTCCATGTACATTTTAACCTCTTTTTGAACCTCTAAACACCTCTAGTGATGCATGTATATTTTCGTGGGTGGATTTAATTATACTTTGGTTACATAAATCTTCAGATAAAGCACATTATATTGGGTGGTGGGCGGCCACATTCGAATCAAAAGATATCTTAAATGGATGCGTACTGTACTGATAATTTTGAAGGAACAAGTGAGCATGAAAGGAGCTTTTAATTATGTTTGACTTAATCAAAAAATGGTTATGTAGTCTAACGGTCACGATTTGGTGATAGTCACATGCCTTTGTAGGTTCTCGATACACAACGTAGCATGTAGGTTCTTGATACAACGAATACTCCTGTATAAGATGATTATGTGAATCAACACATTTATTTAAGCGTCTACAATCTTTGCATGCGTTGGTGATTCAATTGTTTACGCTGATAGTGGTGATTGCTTGTTTTGTGTTGCATTCTAGTTACTGAGATTGGCTTGTAGTGGCAATCTTGTAGTTGATCAAGCAATCTTGGATCCCTATGGGCCCACGACACACACGAATTCACATGATCTAATTTTTTTGTGTGAAGGAGATATCGGAAGATAATTCTCCCAATTAGTTTTCTTTTTGCTGACGTATGCTCGAAGCATATCCCAATGTCTTTTTCACTGTCCATCTGTGGATGGTCTTAAGTACTCATGTTCCTAAACAACTGAGGAGGAAGTTCGATCAGAGAGGGAGGAAATGTAACTTCATGGAATATTTAGAGCAACAATCATACAACCACTAAGGAGGTAATTTATTCAAGAGACATTATCTTCAACAAGGATAATCATCTGAAAGAGGAAGCGTAACAGACAAAGAAACCATTGGCATACCCAATTGTGATCATACAAGGTTGAACATTGACAAAAAGCAAGGAAGTGATTGAAATAGAATCCTTAGACAGAATTGACATCATGCTTGAGGAATGTACATGCATAGAAGATGTGGAACTAAGGAGGAATTAAGTTGATGCGAAGGAGTCCACAGAGTCAACCGAAAAGACATGTAGTTTGTGATAGAAGAGTAGGTTGTGGACCAAGGAATTACGTTGATGCCAACGAGTCCACAGAGTCAGCCGAATGGCAAGCAACAATGGATGAGGAAATGGAATCCATCAGAAGTAATCAAGCATGGGATTTGGTGAATTTGCCAAAAGGGAGGAAAACAATAGGATGTAGGTGGATCTATAAAATTAAGTACGAAGCTAATGGAAAAATTGGTAGATACAAGGGAAGGCTCGAAGCCAAAAGATGTGTGCTGATAGAAGGGCCAGATTATGATGAAATGTTTGCCCTGGTTGCATGGATTGGGTCAATTAGAATGATGCTTGCTTGGGTGACGATTTGTGACCTAGAGGAGGTAAGCGTGCAATGACGCAGAGAATCCCTATATAGCAGTCTGATTGGTCCGCTAATGTATGCAATGACTTGCACTAGGCTTGACATAGCAACTGCCACGGGGAAGCTCAGCCAATTCATGTTGAATCCAGGTTATGGATCACTGGAATGCTGCTAAGAGCAATACTTCCTCACACAAAGTAAGTGATACTCCTCAAAAGCATTCTCACACAAAGTACTTGACATGATCTATTCCATGGAATCTCCCGACTCTATCTCACACATACAATCAAGGGGCAATGCTCTTGTGCAAAAATGGAGGATTCCGCAGAAAGCGCAAAGCATTAGTCTCCAAACGCATCAGTCTCCAGTTTCACGTCGTCAAACACTTGGTGCTTGTGTTGTTGTCCTTCTCCAAAAGCTGATGAAATGATTGCAGATATAGTGATCAAAGCCCTTTGGAAAGAGAAGTTCTGTAAGTTTCCATATATCATGGAGATAGATGAGATCATTCATAAGTAGAGTGAGAACTGCGATGGGAATGTTATCCCAAGTTCAATTCACACGCAGGTAGTTCAGCAGAAACCGTTATAACGGTCACGACCTGGTGATGCTCACATGCCTCTGTAGGTTCTTGATGCATAACGTAGCACGTAGGTTCTTATGCTCTTGTATAAGATGAGTATGCGAATGCACAAACTTACTTTTGCGTCTAAGATCTTCTCATGCGTTGGTGATTCATTTGGTTTTGCTGTGCAAGCGGTGATCGTATGTTTTCGCGTTGCATTGTGGTTACTGAACTGATTGGCTTGTAGTGGCAATCCTGTAGCTGATAAAGGAATCTTAGATCCCACATTTTGCACGCCTGTGACTCATTAATGCACAGATTTGGAGGCAACTTCCCGCATTTGTAGGGGAATCGAAGAAGTCCAAAAGCAAATTCAGGTCTCATCCAACAATAATTTAACTTGAACGCCAGCGTTGAAACCATCATCTTTCCTAACAGAACAACGATAGACTTGATGATTTTGGAATCGAGGAGATATTTGATCCTGATTCGTGACCTGGGGTAGGATCACCTGTCGGACAACCTGGCGGGGTGAGTGACCTGATGTGCAACGCAGTCTCGATTGTGCAGTTCCCTCCGCAGTTACCATCGCGCCCCGCGTCCCATTCCTGCACTGACTGTAAGTGAAAGAACCATAGCAGGTACAAACTGGTGACAGCGAGGAGTTGGTGGAGTCGGTGCTCGCGAAGATGGGGCGAAGTCGGAAAACCAAGCAGCTGATTGCAAATTTGATCGGTCAAGTTTGTAAGGAACAAGTCTTGCTCAAATTTTGAAGAAAAGTCGATACCGGACAAGCTCAGAAATGTGAGAAAAACAACGGGCGTGGGTGGAGTAGGGAAAACGTTACACGTATACTAACATATTTAGCAATGGAAGTAGGAGGTGGGCAATGCCAAACGATTTCAATTTCCAAAGGAGTATTTTGTGGGGGGGGGGGGGGGGGGGGGGGGGGGAGCCGGGAATCACGACTTAGCTTCCCAGCCTTCAACTTTTGCCATCCAAACCCACTTGATATACAAGCAGCCAACTCGCCGACAACGATCAAACTTAACCAACTTGAAGTTCCGAAAACCAACATTGAGATCCAACGTGGCGCCATGCCAGATCAGGGGTCCCGATGTGGGTGACTTCCCTCCAAGCAAGCCGCTCGACATACATCAAACTTAACCAACTCGAAGCTTCGTTACAAACGAGTAACATCCATTCCAAGCAAGCGGTCTGACTTACATCAGACTTAACCAACTGAAAGCTTCGTCACGAGCGCTGGAAGCCAACCTGGCGCCACGCCAGACTGGACAGCCATAAACAGGTAACATCCACCCAAGCGAGCCATCCAACTCAGCCGACAGGTTAGAGCCCGTTCCCCAAGAGCTTAACCCATTCACGTTCATGCAAGGAACACTCAGAACCACAAGCCGCGACAGATATGGAAACAACCAGTTCCTGGACCAAATGGTCCCGACAACATACCGCTGGCGCCACGGACCGAATGGTCCCGACGGCATACCGCTGGCGTCCCGGGATACGACCCTCAGCTATGTGCCAAGTTAAAAATTTTGAAAGCGGCCTTACAACTGGCGCTTTTACCGAACACTGAAACCCAGAAGGTAATTAGAGTCATTTTGAGGAAAATCCCACTTTATTGATAAATCTGAGAAGGTTACATTTCAAGTGTGTGATCGACCCTAGTCTCCGGGGCGCTAGCATGCCAAGGCGAGAGCCATGACAACATTCCAGCAAGGGAGGCTGAGACTTGGTTGGAGCTCGCCCTGAGTCACAACCCGCACTCCCCTATAGTATTTTTTAAAACAAGTTGAGCCCAAGCCCCAATGTCCCTTTCAGCTGTCCTAGACTCGGAAGTCGAAAACATGGATAAAAAAGATAGCACGTTTATATCATGCAGAAAAGCCCTAACAAAATTATTGCACAAAGTTCTACATTTGCTGCGATACTAAGCCAAAATTTGTGAGTTAGCGATGAGTGGTGAATAACAGGCTAGGTATGGCATCCAAGCTCCAATCTACTCTGGAGTTGGCTTGCTGTAAACTTTCGTAAAAGTGCCATAGACTCTCTCCAGCAGTAAACCAAAGTCACCATAGATGGACGTTGAATGTGACTGGAGAAATTCGATATTTGCAAACAAGTTTGTAAGCCAAATTGATTCCTTGGTAGCATTTGAGGCAACTGAAAAATTTGATTCTGTGGACGATAATGCTACTGAGGACTGTTTTTGGCTGTGAGATATTGGGCCTTGATTGTATGGAAATACGGATCCAGAAATCGATATTCTGGTGTTACAGTCTTTTGTCCACTCTGCATCTGTGTAGCCTTTGAGAATATTGGCTGATGGGTCGATTTTCTGTTGACTGATGGAAATTAGTCTGCTGGGTCAAATTCAAAAAATGTACTCCAGTGCTAACATGCATTTCAGATCCTTCATTGACTTGAGATTGTCACTGAGTAATAAAACTTCATCTACATAATGAGTAGTGATAATGGAAATATCTGATACAGACTTGAAGTGAATATTCGAGTCTGTCGAGGTTGGATAGAAACCATTCTCGATTAGAACTGCAAGTGTGGTGTCCTCTTCTGCCTTGCACTGGTCAGCATCAATGGATGATTCTGCCTCTGAAATAGTGTTGAGTTCCTGCACAAAGTAGCAGGCTCATCCATGAATAGGGATGGAGGCTGTCTGGATTGATTTGATTTTCTATGTTGAATTTTGATCCTTTGATGATGTTCGATCCATTGAGCACACAAGGCTGCACCATTTTTGACAAGTCCCAGAGAGTTTTAGCTTTCGAGAGAAGACTCTGGCAACCTCTACAAACTCAGCCACTACAATTCTTCTAGTTGTGAAGCTCTATATACAACTACTTTTGAATCATTTGATATGCTTTGGCATTACAGAATAGGCCATTTAAATTCCAATTGTATTAAGCAAATGTCAAAACAGAATTTAGTGCAAGATTTTCCTTCCATTAGCAAATCCGATATTCCATGTAAAAGCTGTATATCTAGCAAGCATATTAGAAGTTCAATCATTTTAGATTCAATATGTTCTTCTAAAGATTTGCTAGATCTTGTGCACATAGACATTTGTGGTCCTATGCAAACTATTTTCACAGGGGGAGCTGTCTATATTCTGACTATTATTGATGACTTCTCTCGAAGGACTGCAACATATTTCTTGAAGAACAAATCCGATATTCTGAAGTTCTTCATGCAGTTCAAGGCATCATCAGAAAAATCGACCCGAAGAAGAATCAAAGCTCTACCCTCTGATGCAGGAGGAGTATTTATCTCCAACAAATTCAAAGACTTCTGCAAGGCAACCGGAATACAACAACATTTTACAACAAGCTCACCTCAGTCCAATGGTGTAGCTAAATGGAAGACTCAATCACTCATTGAGAGTGCCAAGAGCACGTTGGCCCATGCATCTCTTCCAAAGAAGTTCTGGGTAGAAGCTATTACTACAACAGCCTACCTTCAAAATCGATCCATTTCAGAGGCCCTGAATGGCAAGACATCTTATGAGGTGTGGACAAGATCGAAGCCATCACACAACCATATCAGAGTGTTTGGATGTTTTGTTTTCAGTCAGATCACTGCTGATCTCCAGAAAAATCTGACCCAAGGATCGAACTGTCAAAATCCAATCCAGGGCTAAAAAATCCAAAATCCGACCCAAGGGTCAAATAGCAGCAGATCGATCTTTGTTGGCTATTCCTCAAACCATCAGACATTCAATCTAGACTCTCAGAAGACCTTCACGAGCAGAGATGTCACTTTCATGGAAGATCAATTTTTCGACCTCAAGGGGCAGCTACAGCAAAATCCGACCAAGGGTCGAAATTCCAAAATTCGATACTGACTCAAAAATGAGTTAGCAAATTCTACCTTCCGACCCAAATCTGTGATTCTGCTAACGTTTGGAATATGTAAAACATTGGACAACAATTAACATCAACTTTCTGGAATTCAGCCCTGACTGTTTCTTCACCTTCAATGGAGTGGGATGAGTTGTCTCCAAGTTGCACAACTCTAGAATGAGTGAGGGGTTGTAGCCTTTGGAACCAGTCCCAATGGTGAGTCATGTGTTGTGTTGCTCCGAAGTCCAAGTACCAAGAATTGATATCCTGCAGATTTTTGACCTTGGTCAAGAAGGCAGCTTCATCTTCTTCTTCATGCTGGATCAGTAATGGGTTGAGGCAGCATTTGCTTGTTGTTGGGATTGCATCTTCTTTTCATTGTTGTACTTGAGTGTTCTGTAGTCCTTGATGAGATGACTAGTCCTCTTACAGTATTTGCAAAACAAGTTCTGCTTTTGCTGGAATGATGAAGGAAAATTCAAATTTGACCCTGAGCCAGAATTTGACCCAGATTGCAAGTTGCTCTTTCTGTCAAGAGAATCTGACTTTGGAGATCTCTTGGATCTGAACTTCTGATTTTTGGTCGTGTATAGAGCTTGACAATCCGATCCTGAGCTTGAGGAGGAAGCATTCTTTCTGATCTCCTCTTGTAACAGCATTGAAATGACTCTTGATAGAGTAAGTTGTTGTTGGGTCGAAATAGCCATGACCCACGTTTCATAGGCTTCAGGGAGACTCAATAAAAGAGTCATTACTACATCTGAATCTTCAATGTTCGATCCTGTTGCAGTCATTTGCTCCATGAGGTTTTTGAATGTGTTTAGATGGCTAAAAATAGTGTTTGCATCAGAAATTCTGAGTGTGAAGAATTTCTTCCTCAGATTTAGTTTGAAATTGACATCCCTGATGTCATAGAGTGTAGCTAAGATGTCCCAAGCATCCTTGGATGTCTGTGCAGATCGGATATGACTGATTTGGGAATCTGATATTCAGAGTGATTAAGGCAAAAGCCTTGCCATCTCGTTGCCTCCATTTGGTGATGCTAGCTGCATCAACCTCTGGCTTGATTTCAGTACCATCAACTATGTCCCACAATTCCTTGGCTAGTAGAACGACCTTCATCTTGAACTTCCAGAGATGATAGTTCTCTCCATCGAGCTTGTCAATCAGAGAGGAACTAGAAGTAGAATCCATTTGGGTATTGTAGCTATATCAGTGGTAGAAACAACAATAGCGGAGTACTGCTGGTTGCGCACTTGTTGAGATGAAGTCTTAGTAGAAACAAAATCCGCAATGAAAATGCAGATTACTGAGCCACCACCATCTAACTTCTTGAAATCATGGAATAGTACAAACAAGATCTTTGTGAAAAGATTATTCACTTTCAATTTAAAAGATGTCTCTCTCAATAAATATTTCATCGATGATGGAATTATCTTTTATTGGTTGAAAGCAATGAAAAATAGCTTTTTGGAATCGTTTTCTCATCTTTGTTATAATCACCTTCAAGAGTTCGAAGGACATGGGTGACCTAATGTTGGAGATCTTCTTGGTCTTCTAAAAGAATTATTTTTTTCTTGATCACTCTCTTCCTCTTCGACCCTAAAACATTATGACAAGACTGGACAGTAAACCTTGTATGAGACTATTGACCTATTAATAATTGGAGAGATTCATTGTATTTTCTTCTACTTTCTTCTTGGTCCTTTTCTCATTTCCTTCTTTCTTGCTCTTGCAATGTCACTCTGTTCACTTGTTTGTCTACTTGGTAATAATATTTCTCTTCCTTGTTTTTACGGTGGTGGTTCTTTCCAGGTCATCATAATATAATGCGTTTAAATTGCTTTTTGAAACCATTTGCTGCCAATTTTGAACATGTCCAAAGAAATGTAATGTAGGAAATTGAACCATAGCTGCCTTATCTCACCATCTTGGAAAAAATCACCCAAATCACAAAACCACGCATGGTTTTGTTTAATTTGGCTCTTCTGAAGGGAATGAGTTATAGAATCGGGTTAACACCTATCTCTCCCTCATTCCTAAGTCAGACATGCAACATATCTAGGAGACTTGATTACATCTCTATGGTTGATCCATTATTTGGTGGCGTTTTTATCGTCAAGATCCTTCTCATGAGGCTCTACATAGCTAGACTACCTTTCGTTGTGATTTACTTCTAACTATGATTGATTTATATTGGCTTGTATGTTATTTTTTGAAGTTTACAAGATACTAGTAATTTGGGAACATATTCTATTAGCTTATGGAGGTTCTTTCTCTCTTTCCTAATCTCCAATAGGATGAACTCATTTTTGAATTCATTGTGGGCTCAAGACGCTTCTACAAAACGATGTCTCATCTTTTTTACCTATTTCCTTATCACATGCTATGTCATTGGTACCTACACTTTAGCATAATTGCACAGAACAATCTTCCCAGTTTCCTCGTAGACCATCTATTACTAGACTATTGTTGCTACCTCTTCGGGATCTTTTGGTCCTCAAGGTTTATCCTCTTCTCGACTTGCATTCAGTAGTTGAGTACCTCTTGTTAAGTTTGCTGAGATGCATGGTAAGTGTTCGAACCAATTTGCATGAGGTTTGCCCACAACGTCCACCACCATTCATTTTCATAACACTGATGACACCAAGGACCCTTGCTCTTATATTTACATTTTAGAGAAGTTCAACTCTTTTGAAACTACTACTACTCTTGATTAGTTAGAGCCTTCCACCCTTGTTGAGTGTCTTGCTTACCTTGCTCATGCCACATGGGCAAGCAAGCCTGGTCCTTGCTAGATACGCTTATGTGTACACTTTTCTAGTCGTGAGTTTATTGTTGTGGTGGATACTGATTGTAAATATTCTTGTGTTAGCTCTCATGTCCTTACCTAGATATGTCTAGCCTGTTCCTGCACCTTAGGCTTTATGTGTGGAGATAGCTAGCTCTCACACTTTTCCAAGCACTAAACTACTATATGTTCTTCTTTATTAGATTGGGAATTTTATTGGTCAAGTAGATTTTAAAGTTAAAACAATTGAGTGGAATGACAATCGTTGACGCAATTTGGTTTGCTCCTTTGGGCACAATGATCTTGGATCTTCAACAACAAACTCAAACAATTTCTGTTACTCATGATGGTAGCCCACATACTTTGACTGACATTGACTCTTTATAGGATTACTAGGTCATTGACTCATTGTGCGGCTCTTCCCTATGTTCAAGAGCTTCAGCTTGATCTAGTTCCACAAGCTGAACCAGTTCCTCAAGTGATCTTTGACCTTTGACATGAATTTTTGTTTGTTTTTTATGAATTAGTTTTATTACCACCTTCACAAGATATGTGACTCACCATATTGAATTGCTTCTTGATTTATCTCCTCCATTTGTGCTTCTTATTCTATGTCTATAATAGGGTTTATTAAGTTAAACGCCAAGTCTAGGACCATATACAACAATGTCCTATTGTTTCTAATCATAGTCCTTTCGACGCCCATGTCCTCTTTGTTGATAAAAAAGATGGTATTAAACGACTTTGCATTGATTATCATACCCTAAATAAACTCACCATCTGTAACTACTTTCCTATTCTTTATATGGATGACTTGTTTGATTACTTAGACAAATCTAAGATCCTCTCCAAAATTGATGTTTGTTTGTAGCTACCATTAGATTCACATGCATCATGTTGATGGATATAAGATTGCTTTCCATACCCATTCTGGCTTGTATGAGTTCAAGTTTCTTTCTTTTGGTGTTACCAATGGTCCACCTACTTTCATGTCATGACCCACATTTGTCATTCTTTGATAGATGTATATGTGATTATTTACTTTGATGACATTGTTTTAGCATTTCTCTACATGGTCATATCCACCTTGATCTCTATAAACTTCAAGTGATCTTGTTGTTCTCTATTCCTTATGATGTCCATGATCTTCATATTTTTCTTGGTATGTGTTACGTCCATGTCCTATACTAAGGATTTGGAATAATCTTTGACGTAGATATTCGGCACTCCAATGTACAAGTTTATTAGTTACGCCTTGACATTTTGATCTAATATTTTGTATAGATCAACATCGTCGTCGTGTAGACTTTCAGGAGGGTGATATTGTTTATTTAAGCTTTGCTAGACATTACTTTGTTCAGGACTAGGTTTCTACTTAAAAACTTGTTCTATGCTATTATGGGCCTTTTCACATTCTTCAGCATGTTCGTCTAGTTGAATATCGTCTCAAGTTACCGTCAACGACTTGTGTCTATGATGTTTTTCATGTGACCCTTTGCTACGAGCTACTCTTGTCCAAAGAAGTTAGATCTCTTTCAATATCTTCGTTGCTATTCTTCAAGTGCGCCTTCAATATGGTCAGCATCGACGACAGGTTCAATTTATAGTTTATTGGGATAGTCATCCTATTGTAGAAGCTACTTAAGTTGTTTTTTCAAACACTCCATTAATTGTCGATTAGGCTCATGTTCTTGTAGCTACTATTTAGAATGATCCTAGTTCTACCCCAACACCAACTAGCTGATCCCATTTTTGCTCACGATATTTGGGGCTTATTTTTTATGGAGAAGTGTTATGGAAATGCATGTCCATATGATGGCGATTAATAACATCACTGATATATCATTATAGTGGCATCATTTATTTTTATATTGTTTTCAGTATTAGCATGTTTAACTTTTTTATCAATGGACATGCACTTTCATGTTACGTTTGACATGTCCGGGAACACTATCGTACATGGTTTTTAATTTGAGCCCTAATATATGGATTTCCATATCATTGAAGGGAGATAGCTTATGAATAGTATAATTAGCCATTAGGGCTCCTCATTTGGTAGCTTATGAATATGGAGACCTCTCTTGCTATTGACCAGTTAGGACTTTGGCTTAAGGTTTTTATCAACTCTCATAAAGGCAACACTTATTTCTCGCATCTTGAATTCGTCTCTTGAAACATAGTCATTTTAAAGTAACTTAGGAGAATCAACCCTTTTCTAGGCGACTAATAACAACTCGTCTCATGCTAAAAATAGGACCAACAAAGAATGTTTCCAAGTGTTAGAAGAGACCATCTCAAAGTTAAAATCAAAGGATTGAATTTACTTACAAACTATCACCTAGCATTCCTCAAATTCATAACAGTAGAAGCACCTCAAAACAATGAATGGTTGAACCAGGTCAATACAAGAGATAAACCTAATTACATAGTGGGAAGTCCTTTACCTATTCCCAACACATGTCAAACCGTAGCAAAAACAAATGTACAATACTTTTGTATCAACACAAGCATTTAACACCCGTAGTAATAAAACAATATTAGAGATTCAAACTTTTATTTCAACACTTTTAGTTTAATTTGCCTTATAAGTTGAAATTGTACAAGCACTTTCAAATAACGTTCACAATATGAGTAGCAATTGTTTTGCAATTTTGCACGTGGAACGTTTGTAGCAGCTCATTCACATATTTTGTTTGAGTTTAACGTATATTTATCATTTCAAAATGATTAAGCAAGTTAGCCTTGATAGCATCAACAATATCTTGATTGTTACAGGTTACCAAAAGATCATCCACATATAAGACAACAATTGCAATCACATAATCGTAAACCATAATAGATTAGGATCTGACAATGTTCTTACCGACCCCTTTGATTTAAAGTAGTCATCAATTCGACCATGCTAGGCTCTTTCTGCCTGTTCACTTTATGTTTCTTCACCCTTAACCACAAACCCCTCGGGGTGAGTCATGTAGATGTCATCACTTGTAACATCATTTAGAAAAGTAGATTAAACATCGAATTGATAGGTTTTCCAACCAAAATGAGCTGCAAGAGCAATAACAAGACAGTGTGTTGTTGGCATTGCTACAAGTGCAAAGGTTTCATTATAATCAATACCTTTATTTTAAGCATATCCTTTGATCACCAAGCAAACCTTGTGCTTTGCAAGGCTCCCATTTGCATGATGTTTTGTCCTGTACACCCATTTATGTCCAATGTGCTTTTTATCAAGTGGAGCAATGCTTTCTACCAACTCTCAATGTGCTTTCTACCAACTCTCAAGTGCCATGTTGCTTGATTGACCATCTTGTCTATCATTGCCTTATTCCAAAAGTCAATGTCCTTTGCTTCATCAAACATTGATGGCACATGACTATGGACATAAGTACCTTAATATCTAGACTTATGCTCTCTTGTTGATCTTCTCAACTCTCCGTCAATGGGTGATTAACGAACATGTTGATTACAATATTCCATGAGACGCGTTTCATTTTGCTTGTCTTTACGAGGTCGATTGTTGTTGGGTTGTAGCCACAGATAAGAGAGGAGTCCACCATGGGCCTTCTCTATGAGTTCATGGATAGGTAGGGTGAGCAGCTTGATCAGTGCACCAAGTTGAGTTTTGTCAGGTCTATATATAACCCCTCGGCCCTTCTAATTTCTTTCATTTCCATTTTACGAATCTAGTCTCAAGCTTGAAGTTGTAACCTTCTCAATTTGAATTGATGACATTCATTTTTTAATTTGGAAGATTCAAGAGATAAAGGCCAAGTGGGAGAGCAGATGGGACTTGTACTTCAATCAACTTTCGGGATTGTACTATCTACTATCTACGTCACCTCCTAAATCTTCAATTTTGGGCAATGCGTACGTTCTAATAGCTACAAATCTCTATGTGCAGGACCTGTAACTCGAGTTGCATCATGACAGCGGGCTCAGGATACCACTGCTCTATAGCATTTAGAGAGTAGCTTCAGTTGCTCTACCGAGATTGAAGAGAGCATGAATTAGAGCCAGGGGTCCTTTTCTTATGAAGCCTTAGAGGCTAGGGATGATGATGATAATGAGGAGGAGGAGGAGGAGCATGTGTAGAAAACTACGAGATCACCCCCCACTAGAAGGACCGGGAGGAGGACCTAGATATAGTTCATAGTCTAGAATCTAGGTCAATACTCGATATTTGACCTGAATTCTACTAGGGAAGCAAGATTTATGCCAAATCAATCAAATATATATTTCTTGCATATGATGATCAACTACAGGGGCATAAATGCTTCAATCCATTGACAATAAAGCGTGACACTAGTCGTGATATTATCTTTGATGAATCAAACCAATACGATAATTGTCCAAGCGAAAGAGAAGGTACCTACACAATGTGATGGTGATGTTAGACTACCTTTGCACGAAACGTTTCTTGAAGATGACATCAAGAATCAAGATTCAAAGTTCAAACCTCGTGGGAGCAGGTCTAAGTGTTAAATGCCTAGAAACCACAATAGGGCTAGCATAGTCTGATCCACCCAACCGTTGCACTCTCCTCTTATAGAGAATGTCCCACCTAGCACGGTGACGTGTACTGACACCACTGCCCGTGTCACAAGACACCTAAGTACCTAACTTAGGACCTTATCCACTGTTAGGCTCTATGCTTAAGTTAGGCTTTAGTGCTAAGCTTTGGACCGATACTGGGCCCATTGCCTACGCATCCCATTTACACTGTCTCGCCTTGTTGGGTGTGTTATTTGAACACACCCCTGACTATGGTCTTTGTCCACCTATCAATCATCTAGAGTTCTCGGCTCGGATTACAGACTCATAACACTCCCTCCCCCTTAAGAACCGTCTTGGTCCTCTAAGATGAAATCTGGAAACAGCTTGCAAAGATTGTTGTCTCTTTCCCAGGTGGTATTCTCAATAGGTTGATCCTTCCATTTAACTAAATATTCCTAAAATAGAGTATGGTGCGTTTGGGCCTCTCTATGATCAAGAATATTTTTTGGTTCATGTGGAAGTTGTTGAGGCCCCCAAGGGTGCGTTAGAACATTTTTCCCTACCATATTATCTATCTAGTTAAGGCCTTTCGTAATTGGCTAACATCAAATAATGGATGGGCCTCACTACTATTTGGAAGTTCTAATTCATAGGTAACTTTGTCTAATCTCCTAATAATGGTAAACGGACCACAATACCTACGAGACAGCTTAAATACATACACCTAGGTTCTAGAGCACATTGCGACTCTAAGAAAGTCTCTCACAAATAGCAAACTAAACATCCCTTATGGTAGATCAGCATACTGTTTGCTCGATCTTGGGCCTGTTTTTATGCTACTCAAGCATGTTCTGCTATCTAACTTCTTTTTTGAACCCTATAACTCTCGATGTACATAGCTAAATCACACATCAACAAAGTGGGATGAGTCCCACGCCTAAATGTCTAGAACTATAAATAGCAAACTCTAAATAGACAACTATTATTTCCAAATTGTTTGCTTCTTGTTGATGCATACATAATAAAGCATACCTTTTAGCGCTAGTGTTACAGCTTTTACTCCCTGTCCCGGTTGTTTACTATTTTTACTTATAGATGTACTTATTGTAAATACATAAATGGCTAAGTCACCGGCCTGTGGTGATCCTTGTAACAAAAATGTAAATAAAGCTGTTAATGATGTTTCTGAGCTGCAGAGTTGCATGTTGCTTGGGTATAGGGTACTGGGTCATTAATTCGGAGTGACTGGATGACCTCCTAAAAAGTAGGAGTTGACTAGTCAACGTGACACGTGTCATATGCTCACTAGGACACTTGGTCCAGTGAATGAGTGACACATGTCAAGGTTGACCGGTCAAACATGACACGTGTCATGTTCACAAGTAGGAGTTGACTAGCCAATGACATGTCATATGCTCAGTAGGTCACTTGGTCCAGTGAATGAGTGACACATGTCCACGTGTCATGTTCACAAGTAGGAGTTGACTAGCCAATGACATGTCATATGCTCAGTAGGTCACTGGTCCAGTGAATGAGTGACACATGTCAAGGTTGACCGGTCAAACATGACACGTGCCAGCTCCATCTTGTGTTAGAGGTAATTTGAAGCTTGTATGTGCAGGAAATTAGCAAGGTTTGAAGAGAAGATCAGAGAGGGAGTTTGACATTTGTGAAGAGTTTTTTCTTTGTAACTTTTCGCTCGGTTCTTGGATCATCCTCAAATTTTGGGAGTCTTCTAGGCAGACCTCAAGGGTGATTTTACAACAAATTCTTGACCAACTAAAGTCGGCTAAATCTCCACAGGAACCTGAAAGGGTTAGTGGAACGGCTATGGTAGCCATTGAGCTTGTGACAGTTGAGAAAGAAGCCGAACAACCATCAAAGGTGCGGAAATTGCCCACAATTACAGATCTGAAACCGCCAAAATACACAGGAGCAGTTGCAGTACGCAACACCGATGCAGTTGCGAATTGGATTCAAAAGTGAAAAAAGGCTTATCAAATGTGTGGTATTGATGATGATAAACAGAAGATTGTAGAAGCCACATATCGCTTGCAAGAGATGGCACAATGCTGGTGGCGTAAAATTGAGAAGGATAATTTGGTGCCTGCAACTTGGGATCAGTTCAAATGAATGTTTGCTGAGAATTGGGTCCGTACAGAGAAGCGCTGATGCGGATACCTGAGGAGGTGCCAATGTTTTTACAAGTGTTTCAATTTGTGGAGGGCTTGCGTGAAAGCCTTCAGCCTTATGCAAGGAAGGAGCAGGCTCCAAGCCTCCACAGGGCTTTGCAGATGGCCCTATATTATGAAGATGGAAAAAAGGCCAAGGAGTCTGAGACACCTACTTCAGGAGGGTTTCAGCCTTGGGGGAAAAGAAAGTTCAAAAAATGGAAGGGTCAATCCTCGCAAGAGCAAATTCAGAGTGCGAAAAAGAGTAAAGGTATGGGCGCCTCAAAAGGCAAAGGGCGGTATGGGATGTCCAATGCCCAAGAGGGCCAGCGCTTTTCTACGCTATCGCCACAGGACTTGGAGCGGGCAAAGAAAGAGAACCTTTGCTTTGGCTGTCTAGGGTGGCATAGGTGGAAGGAGTGTCCTCGCAATCCCTCACGGGCCACCTACAGTTTGCAAGTTGAGGAGGCAGATCCTATGAAAATTGAGGAATTGAGACAAGAAAAACCTCCTAATGTTCCACGGTTGATGACCGTGTCGGTGATTCGGAAGGTGGACTCGGTTCCTTTGCCACGGTTGTCAAGAGCGGCACAATACGGGTATCAGTTTCCTTGCACTTCTTTGATTGTTATGTGTGGAGAACTTTGTGGTAGAGATGTTTTGATTCTATTTGACATTGGGTCCTCACATAACGTCATTAACTCCGCTTTGATTAAACGGTTGAGAGTGAGCACACAACCATCCCTGTACAAGTACACAGTCGAAATGGCTGATGGAAAGGGTGCGAAAGTGTGGGATGTCAGGGTTGTGGGTATGCCTCTAACCATTCAGAGCTATACTGAGGAGTTAGATTTTGAGATTACCCGTTTGGCTCGTTTTGATGTGGTGCTTGGAATTTGTTGGCATGTGGCTAAGAAACCCTACATCGCTTGGGATAATCATGGGTATGAGTTCCAGCACGATGGTAGGATTCACTCCCTGCGTGGAGAGCCTGATATGCCTCCGAGACCTTTGATCACGGCAACGCAGTTGCGTAAGGTTCAGGATAAGTGTATGTATGTTTGTTTCTTGTATGATATGTATGTTTCTGCTAATGAGTCTGATGTATGTCAAGAACAAACTAATCTTACTAAGAATCTAAATCGCCAAATTAGGGAGGAGTTTCTAGATGTGTTCACGAATGAACTTCCATCTATTTTACCCCCTAAGAGAAATGTGGAGCATAGAATTGAGTTAATTCCCGGATCATCTCATGTTGATAGACCACCTTATAGAATGAGTCTGCAAGAGGAGGAAGAGGTCAGAAGCATGATTGAGGACTATCTTGCCAAGGGGCAAGTAAGACCTACCTTCTCCCACTTTGCCTCTCCGATCATTCTGGTAAAAAAGAAAGATGGGTCTTGGAGAATTTGTGTGGACTATCGAGGCTTGAACAAGATTACTGTTAAGCATCGATATCGTATGCCACGTATAGATGATCTTTTGGATGCCCTCCATGGTGCTACAGTGTTTAGCAAAATTGACCTAAAGAGTGGTCACCAGCGAAGTTTTGATGCTTTGAAACAAGCTGTAGCTGACTTTGTCACTTTAAAAATTGTTGACCCTCAAAAACCATTTGTCGTACAAACGGGTGCAAGTGACTGCCGTTGGGGCAGTTCTGATGCAAGAGGGTAGGCCTGTGGCCTTTGAGAGCAAGAAGCTCAACCCTGCACAGAAGAACTATCCAACTCATGAGAAGGAGTTGTATGCCATTATCCACGCTTTGAAGGCATGGAGGCATTAGTTGTATGGTGCGAAATTTTATGTGTACACCGACCATAACACTTTGAAATATTTCTGCAACCAGCCAGACCTAAGAGGGCGGCAAGCCAGAAGAGAAGATCAGAGAGGGAGTCTAACAACTAGATATTTTGATCGTCTCTTATGGATGATTGACTGGTACTTAGACCATAGCCTATCTATAAACAATTTAAAAAACTCTTAATGCTAGTTGCAAACAAATTTCATTGAAATTGCCGTTTTTGACATTTTACAAGGCTAAATGTCCAACAAATTGGATCGTAGTGCCTCCTCTTAGTACAAAGGACAATCTCTGCATAAATGATCTCGATGTATTGAAGAGGATAACCTTGGTCTTCTATACGTTGACCTCCAATCCTTTTGCTAAGCAACAAGAGTGAAGTGTGTTACTGTCTCAATGTACCCCCCCCCCCCCCCCCCCCCCCCCCCCCCCCCCCCCCCCCTTCCCCCCCCGCCTGCTGTAGGATCCAATCCAGACCCACACTCCATTGCCTGGCCTGTGACTTGTGAGCGAGATCCGATCTCCAACCCTGACAGTGTCCTACACCACTGCCAAGGCCATCAACCATCTCCCAGCTCAGGCTACCGTTCATCCTAGCACAAGCGCTTACCATTCACCTTCTCCTAGGTAGATAGAATGAATGGTAAAGTGAGACCTCCTCTCCTCGTATACCTCCAAGGTAGGAATCTCCAAAGCCTAGCACACATCCTAGATCAGTGACACATGGCAACCATGCAGGTCCACAAGTCACTGGTCAAGTCAACAGGCCCAGTCGATGTTCAACTTCAAGTTGGGTTCGAAACCCAAGGGAGTTGGGTCCCTAACATTTCCTCCCCCTGAAAAAACTTCTCTTCTAAGAAAGTCTGTTTGGAAATCTCAATCTAAGGTCTCATTTCTTTTTCCAAGTATCCTCGTCTTCGGAACTTCCTTTCTAGCGAACCAGGTACTCAGTTACCTAAAAGTTTCTAAGCCCACATTGATGTACATCAACAATGGCATGTGGTTCATAAGGTACAAAGGATGTCAAGTCCTCAAGCTAAACTAGCTTATGTTGTAGAATCAATTCATCCTTTCCACCAAGTCATTCCTTTCAACAATTAATGTAGAAGACTAGAGAAACTTTGATTCCAAGAGGAAGGTCTAGTTGATAGGCATTCCGATTGAGTTTCTTTACAATCCGGAAGGGCCCAGCTTAATTTTGCAGTCTTTAGTACCTTAGAGTCTTTTGGGACTTCAAGATCCACCTAGTTCCATTCTGCATAGACTCTAGGTTGTCGCTTTTGATTAGCGTAGAATTGGGCTCTATCCTGAGCTGTTTTTATGTTATCGTGGGCAACAAGTAGCATTTCTTGCATATCATGCAAGAAATCAATCACTGCTTTAACCTTGAGGCTTTTGAGACCAACGAAGATTGGACCTCTAGGCTGAAAACCGTACATTTGAGTGAATGGACTAAAACCCGTCGCAGAATGTTTTGAGTTGTTATACGCAAACTCAATCATTGGAAGGTACCTTTCCCAATCCGACTATCTCCTAGAAACATATGCATGAAGCATATCTTTCATCTGGTTTGTCCTTTCAGTCGACCATCCGAATTAGGATGATCTGTAGACCCTAGACTTAAGGTGGTCACCAATTTCTCAAAGACCGCTTGCCAGAATTTGCTAGTGAACTTAGAATCCCGATCACTAACAATGTCATTCGACAAACCAAACAACCTAAACAACTTGTCCACGAAAAGCTAAACAAGTTTAGAAGCTTTGACAAATTGTCTGGTTGGAATGAATTGCACCATTTTGGTTAGTCTGTCAACTATAACCCAAATAGCATCATTTTGCTTCCCCGTCAGAGGCAGTCCAACCACAAAATTCATGAAAATAATTTCCCATTTTCTTTCAGGAATTTCCAAAGTAACAAACTAGCTACCTTAAGTCTTTCAACTTTATTTACTTGGCATTGTCCACATCTGTGAATCCACATCTGTGAATGTATGCCTCCATTTGACCTTTTAGATTTGGCCAATAAAAGTTTCTTTTAATTAAATGAAGTGTTCTTTCTGAGTCAGGGTGTCACGCACATGGGCTATCATGACATTCATGCAGGATTTGGGTTGTAATATCATCATTTTCAAGCACACACGCTTTCCATTCCGAAAAAGTAACCCATTCCTTATGGAATAGTCTCTTAATATCTTGTCCTCAAGAGAAAACTTGGAATCCACATTCCAAAATCACCACTAGATCTAGAAGTACCTGCCAGGACGTCTAGCCAAATATGACCGAAGTACCTATCGGTCTTACACAAATCTCTTAAGGACGTATATAACTCAGATTGGATCTCAGAAAAGCTTAACTGATTAACATCTCCAATCCGCCTTAAGACATCTGCGACATTATTAGAAGTACCCCTTCGGTACTTAATGTCATGATGAAATTCTTGGAGCATTTAACCATCTGGCTTTATGACCCCTAAGGTCAACCGCATCGTTAATGTTAACATTTGATGATCTGTTACTATAATAAATTGGGATCCATATAGGTCATGTCTCCAAACTTTCAAAGCATAAATAGCTGCAAAAAGTGTCTTGTCATAGGTGGAATACCACCTTTGAGTAGGATCTAACTTCTTGCTTTCAAAAGAATCGGACTACCATCCTAATATAGGACTGCACCTATAGCATAGTCACTGGCATCCGTTTCAAGCACATATGGCTTGTTAGGATCCACTATGTGTAAAATAGGCGTCGTAGATACATAGTATTTGAGGTTCTCAAAACTCCGATTCATCTCTTCAGTCTAGGTAACCGGAGGACTATATTTACAATGTCGGCCAAAGCCCAAAAAGAACTTAACCTCCCAAATCGTTTGAGGAATTGGCCATTCATGAATCTAATGGACTTTATGGGTCAATTTCCAACGCATGGTCCGAAATAACGTAATCGAGATAAACCAATCTCTTCTAGAAGAAAACACATTTGGATTCCAAATGGTAAAGCTAAAAATTCATAATGCATTAGAGGAGTTCTAAATCCAAAGAAGACCCTTTGTAAAGATTCTTTTTATATTTTTTCTCAATTTTTGCTTACACATGGACCAATCAAAACACTCAAATTTGAAATCTACGTAGCGTAACTTTTTGAGTCCACATTTTGATTCCGCACAATGATGTGTTACATGATATACTTTTGAGCTACAACTAAAAAGTTATGGCAAGTCAAAAGTATTAGTGTTATAATATTTTAATAATATAAACTACATCTTGCACGAATTCTTAAAGGGTCTTTTTGGAGCTCAAAACTCCTCTAATGGCCCGGCCATACCAGGTCATAAACCCGATTTTTTCTACATTCTCCCTTTTAATTCGAATATGATGATATCCTAATCTCAAATCGATTTTGGTGCACCATGTAATCAATCAACCAGTTCATCCATTCAAGGTAAGGGGTATCGGTTTTTGGGACTTACTAGGCCTTACATGGCCCATCTTAAGGTAATTTTGCAGTTGCCTATAAACTTCATCCTATAAGGATACAAAGATAAAGATGAGCTGCCAGGAAGGAGTTTAATTCCATGGTCAACTCCTTTAGAGAGGGAAAGACCTTCAAAAAGCTTTTATGGGAAAACGTCATTGAATTCTTGCCTAAGTTTCCTAAAGGTTTCACCTTCCGGTGAATTTTTTCCTTTTAGGTTATTACACATTAATGCAAGTTGCATGTTATAACTTTGTAAATTGCATTTCTCATGATAAGTGAAACAACACATGTATGAATCACAAACCACAATATTCATGCATTCAACCATTTCCAAAGCAAAAAGCATATAAGGAGAAGAAATATCCACATTTCCATTCAATTCAATGAGTGAGCCGTTATGCAAGAACAACAAACCGTGAGTTACATAGTTTTTCTTTAACGACTCATGTCTCTCATAGAACCACTCCTTACCAAGTATCACATCTACCTTATCTAGATTCATAATATGAAAGTCTAAATTATCCTTATAGGCTTGTCTTTGAATCAGCAGATGAGGGACTATCCGGTCCCACACTTGGCTTTCCGCTCCCGTAGCCAGCTTCACAACATAGTAGTTGTCACTTTGCTTTGTTTCCACCTTTAGCTTCTGCAACAAAATGGAGTTAATAAAGTTGTGTGTAGAACCATCATCAAATAATTTTTACGGCTTGGCCACCAACAACTTCCTTCATCTAAATGAGGTTGTGTGGACCAAAAATTGTCGTGTTAAAACAACAATGCTCACATACATGATTACCTGCAAAGAAAAAATCAATAGTAGAAATGCTAGAGTTATCTAGCGTCTTGAAACATGCCCCTTTAGCTTGCCTCCTTTTCTTAGGACCAGAAAATGCCTCTTTTGCCTTATTCTTTCCTTTCTTTAGAAAGAATGTTTTCTTACCCTTTGCTTCAGGTTGAACACCAGGCACCTGCGGACCCCCTGCAGACCACTTGCCTACGCAGCCGCGCCGCCTATGCGCTACCGCTTTAGTGGGCTGCCTGTGCGCCGCCGCGCAGCTGTAGAAAACCGCCCCACTTTTTTTTCTACCAAAAATTCAAAAACTGAAAGATTGAGAAAAATCAGACAGAAGCCAAATCCGGGCTTCATGATAAATCAGAATCAGAATATTGCAAAACTTACCAATTGCCACTTACAGATCGAAGAAATCTGCATACAGAATGCAGTGGCTCTCATACCAAATGTTACAACCTCTTTTAGCCGCAAACCGCCAGGTGTCGGTTACCCAAAAGGAACCGAACGTCACATGATCCACCCCGCCGTAGGATCCAATCCAGGCCCTCCCTCTGTGCCCTAACCCGTGACATGTGACAAGCGAGATCCGACCTCCAACCCTGACAACGTCCCATAACACTGCCAAGGCCATCAACCAGCTCCCACCTCAGGCTACCACTCATCCTAGCTGTGCACATTCACCTTCTCCTAGATAGATAGAATGAATGGTAAAGTGAGACCTCTCCTTATATATCTCCAAGGTAGGAGTCTCCAAGCCTAGCACACATCCTAGATCACGACACGTGGCAACCATGCAGGTCCACGAGTCACTGGTCAAGTCAACAAGCCCAATCGACGTTCAGCTTCAAGTTGGGTTTGGGACGCAAGGGAGTTGAGAGAGAGAGAGAGAGAGAGAGAGAGAGAGAGAGAGAGAGGGAAAAGAAAGAAATAAAATGTATTAATGTCTGTTGAGTGCCCAAGGGCACATAAGACAGAATGAATAAGTACATGTCTCGTAGGATTACTGTCCATGTCGGACAACATAATATAAAACACTAGTCTAAATGGAAAAGACAATATAGAACTCTCTCGAGCTAGGAAAAGACATACTCAATATAGAATCATAAAATGCATAAAAGAGCAGATACACAAAAGCTTAACCTCCAGCTCTGAAGAGGGTACAGGTGCAAGAGGTTAACCGCCTGCTCTGCTGAAGAAAGCAACAGGATAAATATCAATTTCGAAAAAAGCGTCTGATACCCATAGCAGCTGTGGGCTGTGATCGAGGAGCTCTGGTAGCTCTAGAGGCGCGCATAGACCTGGCAAGAGGTGGTGGCTGAGCGTGCTGGGCCTTCGCCCTCACCGGTATGACTGCCTTATCATTTGATAGGTCATCGCGCTCCCGCTTCTGAAAGAAGCTAGTAATGAGATGGTGGCTAGAATCAGTAACTCTCCGATGGTAGCAAAGAGGCTCTCAACATAAGCATCTCTCGTAGTAAAAGGCCGACACATCTGGGATCATGATACTCCAAAAATGTACTGAGGGTAATAGGGGTGTAACGATATAAACAGTGATATCGGCCACGTATCTCATAGTATGTAGGGCATATGAAGATAAATGAAACTCATCCTCCACTACACCCAATGTGCATACTTGGCATATCCGATGCTCTCTCAAAATGCCTGAATATCTGCCTGTCTCAATAGCAAGCTGATGCGAAGAGACTCGTAACTATCCCAATCTGTATCGGAGCCCAAAAGAAAGAGGAAGAGAGAGATATAAAGGTCTAACAGGGAGTCCCAAACTGTCTCTACGTAAGATATGTGTGCCATAGAAGGTAAGCTTGACTCTCTCATGGTCAGGACGATCCCATACTATGTGACAATATCTCCAATACAGCTGCTGTCCGATAAATGTATGAGTTCCATGTGGGAGATCCAGCCTCGAGAAGCCCCATGACTGAAAGAAAGCCACCACATCACCATACCAAGAAGACCTAGCCTGCTGTCCATCTATAGTCTGAGAAGAAGTAAGTGCTGCCATCACGTATCTATGAGTATCCATGGTCTCAAGTCAATGTAGAAAGGTAACAATATGAAACATAGCCTCTACCACCATGGGGGGTGAGGTGAACTCCGCTAAAAGAATCTCATGAGGAACTGACGGCTTCGCACGAACTCCCTAACATGGTGATCTGCAGACGAGTGATGTCTCTCCAAGTACCCTGAGATATCCCTGGGCACCAGACCTTCGCCGAGTGCATAGCCACAGGTGAGACTACTGTAGAGAAAAGGTGGTCTCTGGTAGCAGGATCATGAATATGGTAAGTAGTACACACTCTCTCCATATGTACCAAGGCAGCATGCCCCTTACGTAGGCGATATAGAGCAGTAGAGCGAAAAGTAAGGGGCCAATGAATAATACACCTAGATAGGTGTATGATGTAACAATCTCCAGCTGTTGTGCATCATAATAAAAAGCGTCATCTCTCATATGTTGCCGATTTGTGTTAAACACCATAACTTTGGTCTTAGCAATATTCACCGTCAATCCCCACACTAAGCAAAAACCATATAGAACATCAAGATGTCGCTGTAATCCAGAGGCTGTAGAGGATATCAATGCCATGTCATCCACATACAGTAGGATAGGAATAATAACATCAGCAAGAGGACATCCATCACCCCCCTCCTCTTGATGATTCGCTCTAGATCATCAATGTACAATGCAAAAAGAGTGGGAGAGAGTGGACATCCCTGCTTGACTCCAACTGTGCTCTGGATAGAAGGCGACCAGCTGCTACCATCTCTGAAACGTGCTAAAACCCTCTCATATAAGGCGCTGATAGCCATAATGATATCCTGTGAGAAGCCAAGTGAAGATAAGCGCTGAATTAGCAGGTGCCGTGGAACTGAGTCAAAGGCCTTGCGGAAATCCACAAAGCAGCAGTATACTCTCTGTCTCCGATGTCGAGCCTCCTCTATGATGCAGCGTAGGACAAATGCATGATCAATGGTAGAGTATCCGGGTCTAAAGCCAGCCTGTCCTAGAGCAAATAACTCATTTGATTCCGTTTGGGATCCAACCATAGACTGCAGAACTGAGCCATAAAGCTTCGTCGTCGTGTGACTGATCATGAGAGTGCGATAGTTATCCACGTTCATTGGATTACCAGCCTTGAGAATGATACGAGCTGCAACATGAGATAGTACTGGTCGTCGCTGACGTCGTCTAGGAGGGTGCGTGTTCACCCCTAGGCCCCAGCGTGCATAGAAAGTATATAAGCAGTCTAACTGTCTCTGTAATCCCTCTCTGGTATGAGAGACTAGTACCACATCATCCGCATAAAGGAGAATAGCAATCAAAATACTGCCAAGTCTACAACCCCCTTCGCCACACTGAGAAATGACCCGTTCCAACTCATCAATGTATAGTCCAAAAAGAACTGGTGAAAGAGAGCATCCTTGTTTGACCCCAATGGTACTCCAAATATGTTCAAAAATACCACTGCAATGACGAAAGCAGCCCATAACTCTCTCATAGAGAGCCATGACAGCTAGAATGATATCTGTCGAGAAGCCTAGATCATAAGTCTCTGAATGAGCAAGGAGCGTGGGACAGAATCAAAGGCTTTCCTGAAGTCTACAAAGCAACAGTAAACCTTTTCTTTCCTGTATTTAGCTTCCTCGATAAGAGCTTGGAGGGTGAAGATGTGATCAGATGTGGAGTAGTGGGCTCGAATCCTGCCTCTCCCAAAGCATGCAATCTCCTGGACTCCGTCTCTGTACTAACTGCAGACTGAAGGATGGTGCCATATAACTTCGTGAGAACATGTCCAATCATGATAGTGCGGTAGTTACCAGGGATCATGGGGTCACCATTTTTATGGATGGGATGGATGATGTTGGTGCACGAAGAGGATGGGAAGCCCGCGACAACTGCATGGTTAAGGAGAGTGGCTAGGGTGGGGGCAAGAGTGTCGGCAGCGTGGATCAGTAACTCAGACTCAAGATCCTCAATGTCTCTGGTTCGGTGAGTTTTCAGCTTCCTAATGGCCGCAAGGACCAAATCAGGAGTAAAGAAGGTAAAGTCAGATAGTCATGGAGAGATAGAGATAGGTGTGTTTGTGGGTAAGGTATATAGGCTAGCAGCGTAGTCAGTCCAAATACGGAGGTCATCTAGGAGAGGGGGTGGGGCACGGGGGCTAAACTCAGGCCAAAAGGCACCAGAGGAAGAGCTGAGGAGAAGGTCCACAAGTTGTTTTCCTTCAAAGTCATCATCGGCACATTTTTTACGACGGAGTGTACGGTTATATGATTGACGTGAGGAGCGCAGGAGATGGGGGGAATGGAAACAAGCATGAGTGACAGCTTGGTGAAGGGAGTGGCATTCCACATCATACCATGGTGGACGAAAAGGGTGAGGTGAATGAGGTGGTTTGATGTTGTGAGGTTTAGATGGGAAGGCCAGGGAGGTAGCAATATGAAGAGAGGTGGTGAGGAAGGTAGCTTGAGATTCCAATGAATTGTTATGGGGAAAAGAGTGGAGTAATGAGGCAAGGGACTCTTGGTAGAATGGTGCATAAAGGGAGTGGAATGTGTATCGAGGTGCACGAGGTAGTGTGGAGTGGGATGGGGTTGGGGGGGGGGGGGGGGGGGGAGGTGGCCAAAAGGAAAGGAAAGGAACGAATGATCAGAGAGAGTAGTGGGGGAAATATGAAAACTGTGAATGAGGGGAATACAAGATGGTGACCCCATGAGAGGAAGACTCTAGAGGAAAATAGCATGTTGCAGTGAACATGTCCCTGTCCAAGCCGATATCCCATCCAGTAATGCGAATCCAGATGTAGCATGCATGCTCATCATGTTTGATAAACTCAAACATCTGATGAAGGGACTCTTTGTAGAGAAAAGCCATCCCACCAAAACCTTGGCCACTAGCTGATCTAGTCTCAGATCTGTATACAGAATATTATCTATAACCGGGAAAAGTGGGTAGTCCACGCTCCTGACTCTCATGGGTCTCCATGAAAAGCAATAGGTCTCGTCTAGTAATGAAGTCAATCAAGTCACCTGTTGTGGAGGATGAATGGATGTCGTCGCAATTCCATACTCCAATCTGGAGATGGTGTGGATGGGGCCCCGAGATGCTCCCAAACCCGAGGACCCCAAACCCTAGTGTTGGGAGCTGCTAGGGGTGCCAACAATAAATCGTACCTGTCCATCCCGATAGATAGCCCGTCTGCCAGACGCTCGGGCCTCTTGAAAGGCCTTACGCCTCTCCTCAACCTGGATGTAAGTAAGATCATCGTGCATATATATGGTGGTGCCGCGTAGCTTGGTCCTACAACGCAAAGCCTCTCTACAGTTGGCTAAGGATGTGAAGCGGATGATCAGGGTAGATGCATCTCTAGTGGTCCTCCAAGCTGTATCTAGCCCATATGTCTATGTCCAAGGGTGGTCTCAGGAAACCTCGTAGCTTCGGTCATGGCATCCTGTGTGTATCTAGTACTTTGCGAACCCTGATGTTATGTGCTTTTTGTTCTCTTGACCGCTCTTCCGAGATAGTAGCTGAGATGACCGAGGAGATGGGTGCGCTAGGCTTGGTGCCTTTCTTCAACATTGCTGCCCATGGGAGGTTGTTTTCTTGGTACTGTCCAATTTTGCTTTCTAATTCTCGTATCATGTTGGTAGTCGATTCCGAGGTTGTAACTAGTGTAGAGTTGATCATTTGTTCTAGTGAAGCAACTTTGGATTGTAACTGATTCTTATCCTGGATCAAGGAGGTCACCCCCTTTCAGCTGTGAGAGTTCTTGTTTCAAGAGCTGGAAATCTACCTTTATTTGGTCGGCTTCCCAAGAAGAAAAGAGCTCAGTGGATTTGGAGGGGGTATATAGGATGTGTGCAGTAGATGGAGCTGTAAGATCCTGGGAGGTAGGAAGAGAAAGGAGGCCAGTAAGAGTGGTCAGATTAATCCGAGAAGAGGAAGAAGAGGAAGAGACGGAAGAGGGAGGAGGGGTGGGTGGAAGAAGAAGAAGAAGAAAGGGAAGGAGGCTTTGGAGGGGGTCATCCCTTTTCCATTTGTAGCAATGTTAGGGACAACATCGGTGAGGGTGGGCACATTGGTGGCTCCAGCGATGGGGGATAGAGTGGTAGTCAGGGCAGTATCAGGATGGGCAGGGGGGAACAGGACCAGTGCGGCAGCAATAGAACCAGCGAGGAGAGGTATGTCAACGAGGGGAGGTCTGTCAACAAGGAGGGAGGATGTAGACAGGGCGGCAGCATCAGGATGGGCAGGGGGGGACAGGACCACGGCGGTAGCAACTGGCACCAAGGCGACATGATGTTGGGCAGGGGGGACAGGACCAGGGCGATAGCATCTGGCACCAGTTTCAAGTGTAAAGTTGAGGATGTGTTGTAAGTATCTTAATAAAGTTGACACAATTGTAGAACTCTCCATGAGTCTTCGCCACTTGTGGTCTCTCAAAGAGATTTCGCTGGCATCTCCACATTATCTTCGAGATTTGATCTAAATCCATTCTAGAATATCATCTAGAGTAAAGATATGCGATATATATATATAGATAAGGTCCTCAATGAGCATACTGCTTCCAACAATCACTTGTTAAATTGGAGCAGCTTGGGTGGTCTTAGATAAGCATTTTTGGTCCTTGTGGTCATAAGAGAGAGACATAGAAAGAAAGAAAGCTTTATTAATGTCTTTCTAATACTAGAAGGTACATAAGGCTAAACAAACATCTCAAATGTGTTAACCAATGAGGAGCATAAATACATCTCCGATACAACCTTATGAAAAACTATGTAGCCTATGTAAGCATAAACATAAACATGTGGATAATGCTTCTCTCTCTCTCTCTCTCTCTCTCTCTCTCTCTCTCTCTCTTCATTGTATATATATGGCGAGCGTATCGTGGGTTCTGTCACATGCTTTTGAAGCCTTACCCATTGTAAGTTGTGATAATGTAATTACCATTTGTAAAAATAGCTAAGTTGCCAACTTGTGATGACAATTGTGAATTGGTAAATAACAAGAGAGTGAAGAGCTTGTAATTGGCAAAGGGTTACTGAATTTTGATTAAAGTTTGGATTGACTACCTAAAATGTAGAGTTGACCGATCAAAAGACACGTGTCATATGTTGATTGGGAAACTTGGTCCAATTATCAATATGAGTGACATGTCTTCAAACGATTTTAGCAAGTTTTGCATTGCATACCCATGTGTCAAGTCCAATACATGAATGACATGTCAGGGTTCTCAAATGCACATATCGAGTTCTCAAACTCATCTTTGGGACATATTCTGATCAAATCCTGATTTGACAGTACACTATCTGTAGATCAATCTTGGTGAAATATTTAGCTCCACTTAATTGATCTACACAAAAAAACCTCCAGTTTTTTCATTCATAAAATACCCATCAAAGTTCAACGCCTCTTAACTTTCTTGCATCATCCAGTCTATCATCCTTCTACTCTTCAAAAGTACAGTGCACCCCATGGTGACCTATCTGATCTAATGGGTCACATCCTCAAATACTTCTATGCTTGTCTTGCCTCCTCATCTTTCTCTTTCGAGCTAAACTACTTAAGTTGCCGAAAGGCCATTTGACTACTTGGCAGCAGCTCTATCCTATGAACTAAAGCCCTCATCCTATGAAGGCCTCATGGGAGGTAAACCATAAGTAAAATGTTCACGAAATGAATCTTAAATGTCGGAAAATAAAGAGCGTACACTATGATCCATTGCTTTTTCACAAATAGAGTTTTAAAAAAGAAAACTATATAAAAATCGAATGATTCACAACATCATGACATTGTAGATCATGCAGTAGTACTACATGAAACATCTCATATCAAAAAAAAAATCTTATCTTCGATAGAGTATACGAGGAGATTTAGGAATATCGCCCTCTCCTTGTATAGAAAATTAATTTATCACCATCAAAGAACTTCCTAATGTGATTTTTATAAAGTATCACATTTACTGAAAAACCACTTATATCCTAAGATAGCATCATTCCTATCAAGATTCATAATGTGGAAACCGACTAACTCAGGATAATTTTGCAAACATAGTTCCAGATTCGCTATCTTTCACTTCCAAATCAGTATCTATTCCCATTGGGAACTTGTAATTTTTCCTTTAGGTAGCACCACCGCTTGTAGAATTGCAGTGAACTTTCTCTTCTTTTGAGAACAAGCCTTGCCTGATGTCCCGACCCACTGCTAAAAAAAGACAGGTTCTCCTCCTTCACCTAGTTCAAAGATTTCTTCCTAGGCTTCTTATTTTGATGGATCCGCTTGATGTGCCGGTGAAAGCCTTGTTGTTTTTTGTAGTTCAATTTCTAAAATTTCTCTTTAAGGGCCTCATGTTGCAACTTCTTCCCTGAAGTGACAATAGTCACTTTAGCAATCAAATTGTACCCTCAAGTGAAGAGAACACATTCTGATGGGTTAATACCGATGATTGGCAAGCAAACCTAGAATGAGTTTCCGCTAGATTTCAGTCCATTTGACATAATCAGCTTCCAGTACGATGAAAGCTTTATGGAAAGCCTCCCAAATAATTGGCTTCGTTTGAAGATCTGTCCACCAGGATGAAGCCTTCTCTGCTTCAGGAACACAAGCACAGATGCGATCCTTCGATAGTCTGCAACAGACTGAATCTGTGGTGACGCCCATATGCCACTGGTTGGATTCCTATCCTATTTATACGGTTCCACCATAGCTATCATTGTTGCTCTGTATCATGTAGGTACTCCCCGAAGAGAACCTTCACCATCGAAACGAAGCATTATCTCATGCTTTCTCAGCTACAGATCTTCTGAACAGTATACTTGTCCGGAAACAGCCCGTCATGAGTTCTAACAACTCATTTACTGACTAGAAGTTTTTGCTAAACATTCAAGAAACCAAGAATCAAGGGTAACAGCTCCCATCTGAGCTTCTAGAACCCTTTCTGTAGCTGTACCAGTGCTAAAACAGGTTCTATCAACCCCTGCTTTTAGCTATAACCTATCCACTCACTGATCCATGCATCAATTGCTTCTCAAAAGTAGACTAATCTACTAACCAATCTTCTTTGATTTTCAGGTATTATTGGAGCTCCACATTAGAGACAAAAAGCCATCAAACTATCAGCAAAAAGCTGCTGTTTTGGGCTGCTAATAACACGATTTGGGCAAATAACTTAAAAGATCAATGTGGTTGTTGGGAAGGTCTTCACATGTGTGAAAACCTTCACATGGTGTCAGAGCCACCCTTAGGTACAATCTTCATGCATCAATGATCAAGATTAGAGAGTGCAATTCATGATTTTGAGTGTGATTGAGGATTTCAACTAGCTTCCAAGGGATTTTGGCATCAAGAGGGGCCAAAATCATGATGATTTGAATATGAAAAATATACTACGGACTACTGTGCTCAGAGCACGTGTGGGATGCCCCCACTTTAAGGATTCATTGTGTTCTATGTGGTGATCCAAATTGTGCAAGTAAATATTTGTTGAAAAGCTATTTGAGTGTAGATTTAGATGCAAGAGATCTCAAGTGAATTGGTTCACTATAGATCAAGTTATTGGCATTTTTTTGGAACTAGGTTGGGCACCCAACCTGGTGACTTTTGCCAAAGAGCACCAAATCTTGGTGGTTGCATCCATCTCCATTCACTTAGAGCATTGGACAAGCACTTGGAACTTAAAGCATGTGCAACACTCCAATATTGCCTTGTCAATCTAGGTTTTGAGAGTTATAGATGAGATTGTGCTCCTCATAGCTTTTCATGTTGTCACGGATCTTACCATCTAGAGGACCACTTTATGTCACTCCCTAGATCTAGCCCATGGACAATGCGATACGGCAAATCCCATTACAAAGCACAATTGGACTAGACACCAAATAATCCTCACATCCATAGAGTGAATCCATTTCAACCCTGTGCCCCGTGTGGTGGAAAACTATATCGGCATTCCATCAATCCCTAGAGCAGTAGCTATGGTGTGTCATACCCACCATGGCCCATAATTCACTTCCAATCCAAAAGATGCCTCATCCTAGAATTGGATCGATAATGAGGACTCTTGATACCTTAGGCATAAAATAATTAATTATCAATAGCCTCGAATACCCACACCTTAGATGTCCATGTAAGAGTTATCCATTAGCAACCAACTACCACTTCAATCACATCTGCATGTGCATATGCTAGAGTTATCTCCACTTAGACTATGCAGTCCGCTAACCTCATCTAGGTTTCCTTATCCCAAGGTTGGGGCTGAATAATCACAACGAATTAAGTTCGCAAAAGAGGGTGCCTTCAATTTTTAATCAAGATCATTAACAACTTTTGAGAGTTCAAAATCAGCATAAAAAACACTTTATAAGATTAACCTTAATGGAAGAATTTGTTCTTTTTTGTTAGGTTTGATTGCTTTAGCTAGACTAATTTCTTGGAATTTTGTTCACAGCTCAAGTTTCCTGCTTTTGTTGAGCTTGCTTGACATCTTCTTAAGCTTTTTTATGTTCGGTGATGAACTCATCCGCTACAAAGACCTTAGTTTTGAGGTTTAAATACGAGTAGGAAGAGTGTGCCTATAAATTGCCTCAAAGAGTATCTCCACGGAATGATGCTTGCTAGTATGGTAAGCAAAATCTAGTATGAGAAGGAATCATAGCCACTCATATCATTGATCATGGACATATGGTTTTAAAAAGGTAATAACACCTAAGCTTGTGGCTTTAGAAATTCCACTAGTACTTTAGTTGTGAGCTTTGACTTACAACTCGTACATATTTTATTCTTTATCGTACATATTATACTCTAGTTCATGGGCTTTTCACTTAGAGCTCTTGAAAGCCTTTAGATGTCCATCCTGCAAGAGAACAATTCCAAGACTGACACCACAAGCACCTATTACAACCAAAATGACCTTATCGAGATTAGGGATGATGAGAAATAGTCCTCGACTAACAACCTCTTTAAAGTTTCTTAGATAACTCAGCTTTTTTTGTCCCCCGTTGAAAAGGAGCATCCTTTTTGGTAAGCTCATAAAGTGGTGCAACAATTAGGGCAGAATGGAATACAAAACATTGCTATGAATGCCTTTAATGTCATGCGCATCTTTTGGAGTTGGACAATACATAATCCCTTCACCACTTTCAAGTTCATATCGTATTTTTACTCACATGCCTTAGAAAGGCAAATGATGATGAAAAATTGGCTTTTTCTAGAAAGGTTGATGTAAAGTGGATTCTAATTGCATCTAAAAAGATTTTGAGAGATTTGCAAGAGCGTTGGTAAGTCCAAAATGCATAACCAAAACCTCATACAATCCAAACATAGGACAAAACGACGTCTTACGGATGTTTTCTGACACAGCCCCACTTGGCAATAGCCACTTTTAAATTGATCTTGTCAAATATTCTGGCCCCCATTATGTGGTCGAACATGTCATCAATACATGGTATAGAGAATGGTCCATGCATAAATAGAAAGACGGTTTTTTTTTTTGACAAGCTACATGGATGAGCCTAGTAGGAACTACTAGGTGAAAGATGCTTCCCTTTTGATTGTTGCAACTTCATTTTTGAGTTCTTCGATGGAAGTATCCATCTCCTGGAGGTGCGATTGCACAGCTAGAAGTACGGATGAGGGGCAAGTTTCTCTTTGTGATTTTTAAGATAACTGAACATACGGAGTTGATCTTCACAAAGAAGAGCAACCAAGGTCAATGGAGACAAAGATTCTTTTGGAGTGTCTGGAGTGAAGGGGAGAGCTATAGTGGTTTCGCTATTGGGTATAGGATTTGATGAGGAGAGAGGAACTGCCAGAGGCATAGAAGGAGAAGGAGAAGGAGAAGGTGGATCTGGCTATGAGGAAGATGTTGAAGCAATGTTGGAAACGGAAGATGGAAGAGGAGTACACCAGCCCCTTTACAACGAGGCATTTCAGATCTGAGGATAGCAGTGATGGTTGAGCATCAATAACAATGTAGGTAGGGTGCAATGATGGACAAGCATCAACAAAAAAGCTTAAAGGGCGATGAATTGCACCAATAGAAGGTCTGATTCGCATTTCTATTGGCAAATGCCACAAAGATTTGCATGAGCAACATGGCCTAGCAATGACAGCACTGCACTGATCCATTTGAGCGTCCATCCGTTGAAGGTCATTCGTTGGAGCATCAATGGAATAGGTCATCCGCTAGAGTCTGTTCACTGGAGTAGCGATGGAGCAGTGGGCGCAGACCATCATAGACCAAATCGCTTCTAGTAGATATGCATGGAAGTTGAGAGAGAGAGAGAGAGAGAGAGAGAGAGAGAGAGAGAGAGAGAGAGAGAGAGAGAGAGAGAGAGAGAGAGAGAGAGAGAGAGAGAGAGAGCTTTTTGTTGTATTGATATTCATTAGAGACCAAAAAGGTTGTATAGGACAAATCAAAAGCTACATTGCTTCTTGTAGCTCATTTTGCAGCTCTAAATGGCCACTTAATTCCATTTAATGGAAAAAGCTTTACTAGATATGCCAAAAGATCTTGGTTCAAGTGATGATTGCCATTTTCTTCTTTGATATGCATGTACATGTAGCAGAATATAATAACAAGTGTTTCATCCTCTACATCTCTATTGTCCATATTCTATCCTCTCTTTCAATTTTTATCCATTTCCCACCTTAAATGCCCAACATGAGAACTAGCCCTAATCTTGCATATTTGACGTTTGCTCCATATAGTAATATCTTGCTCTCAGTACATGATCGTGAGGCTGATTTCTCTAAAAGAACATTCTTTGCTTCTTTTTATATTTTATTTGTAACTAAATGTTGGTCTAGATTTCATGGATTATTTTTCCTCTACCAGTTATTTCTCTTCTATTCCCGTACTATTTAGCCAAGAAATCCATGCTAATGGTGCCAGAGCCTAGTACCACCGTGTGTCTCATGTTGCCTCCATTGCTTTATGTGGTTCTCTAGTAGCCTGAAAATTTTGACTTATTTATGTGGTAAATATATTGGCACAATGCCTCCCCTTCCAAAAAGGAGTGTTCTTGTTTGTGCTGGTAGAATACGGTATGTTGGGCCGTGACTCCCAACTCACCTACTAGAAACATGTTTTGTATTGCTTCCACATTTTTTGACAATAGATTGCACAAAATTAACAAACACATACTTCCTAATCTTCCAATTCCCCTTTTGAATTTAGTTTTCATGGTAAATTGAGGTTTTTGGTCTCCTCAAATATGTTTTCTCTATACATACAACTTCTTGCCTTGGAAATTCTAATCTCATGTCTTTTTTCTTTTGTAAACATTGATTCAACACCCCCTTAATGGTGTTTTGTTCAATCTAACACCTAACAATTGCCTAGATTTTTCAAAATTATCTTTACTAAGTGATCTATTGAAGATGTTCGCGGTTAGGTCATCGTTGTTGTAGTACTTAAGTTGGACTTTGCCACTGTGCACTTTGTCTCTTATAAGTGCTAATCCACCTCAATATGTTTCATCTTTCGAATTACTACTCTAACATGCCTAAAGATTTGTTTGGTAGATTTCCAATGAGCCACAATAGGCTTACTCTTGAGTTGACTTGCAATCCCATCCACATAAGAGATATTTGACTTGGCAGTGGTAAGATGGATTAGGCTGCCCACCAATTGTCAATAGTGTGTGTCAATTGCAAAGGGTGTATCATCCTCCTTAGATGACTTGTTGCTCGTATCTATGAGAAATTGGCTTTTTCCTTGCATATTGAATCTTTTCAATTGGTTGTTCTCCTCTTGTAGTTACCCATTGAGAAGGCACTCTTGACATCCATCTACTGGATGTCCTATCCAAAGTACGTTGCTCAGGCCAACACAATACTGATAGATCTCATCTTGCCACGAGTGTAAATATCTCATCCTAGTCCGTCTCTTCTTCCTCGACGAACCCTTTTAACACCAATCTTACCTCATGTTTGGTAGCAATTCGATTAGCCTAAAACTTGAATTTATACACCCACATGCAACCTGTTGGTTCCTTGCCTTCTAGCAAATCAAACGAGTTCCCTTGTCATATATTGAATGGACTCATACTCTTATATGGCATCTTCCCATACCTTCTCTTCCACGGCTTCGTGAAAGGTAAAGTGGGATACAAAGTAATTTTGATAATTTTTTCCCATTGCAATTGTATAACTTGCATTAACTAAGTTTAACTACACATTAAGGGTAACTAAAGAGGTCTATCAAGGGAATAGTCTTGAAATTGATGATAACATAGTCAACAAAATTTTTGCACTCTTTTATTCTATAGTTATAACCTTAGCTTTCTACGAAATAACTTATTACACATTTGAAGCTCAAAGCATCCACAATTATAAGAATGGCTTTGCCACTAATGTTATTTATAGTAATATTTTGAGAGTCTTACCCATTGCTTTGTTTCATCTCAATTGCCTCCATCCATATAAGATCCTTACCTTTTGCTATAGGTACTAATTATTTTATATTGGAACATTCCATTCCACCAAATGCCTCAGCTCTATATATTCTTTCTTGATCCAAATACAAACTTTGTCAGAGATTTTTTGTCTTAAATTTCATTCCTCAGTACTCTCATGTTTCTAAGTTATTAAATCTTTTAAGCTCCCTTGACGGTTCTTCCTATGCCCAAATTTTTTCTAAGGTGATTTCCTCAAAATTTCGAACTTAGATCTTGAGGATCTTTGTTTCTTGTGTTATCTTGCCTTTTGCATTTGCATTTTCTGAGATGAACTCTTAAGGGGGAGATTTCCAAGGGGTAATATTTAGAGATAATGGGTACCAAGAGGATTTGTGCCCTACGCCTTCTTCATAGCCTCAAACATGTTTGTAACTACCTAAAAAAGAAAAATTACTTAAAGCTAGTGCATGAAAAATGATGGCCTTAAGCCTTCCAAGAAGGTTTGGTTCTAAAAGAACTTGTGCACCACACCTTTATCATAGTCTCAAATATGTCTATAACTAACTCAAAAGCAATTTTTAATGAAAAGAGGCTAGTGCATAAAGATGTAGATTAGACAACGCTCCACACCACCTTTGGCCTATATGAATCCTTTGTCATGCCCCTTGACTCGACAAACACCCCAACCACATTCTCAAGACTAGTGTTCATCCTTTCATAATATTGTATGTTGTGTTTTTGATGATATCCAATTTTTTAGCACGAAGAATATCAAAAGCACTTGGATACTATCTTGAGAATTTTATAAGTAAACTCATTGTACATAAACCCCAAAAAGAGTGAATACTCCCTTGCCCAAGCCACTTACACGTGTACTTTTATCTAATTTAATTCTAAGGATGCCCCAAAATTAAACTTTATTAATCGGCTTACACCCAAAGATGTCCATGATAGATCTTTCCTAGGTATGCACACCTATTATTGGCGTTTTGTGTTGCATTTTTGTCTAATAGCTTCTCTTTTGCACAAGTTGAACAAGAAAGGTATGTTCTTCTATTTGGATTTAGACGATAGAGGAGTCGCTCCACATCTCACGACACCAACAACCATGCCTAATCCTTCTCATATTGAGCCTATAGAAGTCATCCCTAGTCATCGTGGATGCATGTGGCTAGGCCTCGATGTCGTCCTTTTGCAAGATGGTCATCTTGTCACGTTTGAAACTGTCGTCCTTTTGCAAGATGGTCATCTTGTCACGTTTGAAACTGTTTGAAACTCGTAAGTTCAAGGATGCAAAACTAAAATACAATATTTATTAAAGGAAATTATTGGTTGTTATCATGCATGGTGCGCTACCTAATGAGGTCCAATTGATACTTTATTTGCACCTGTTGTGTCTAATCTGCCTCTAATCTGCCTCAGTTAAGACATAGTATAATATAATTATGGACAATGTTTACTAGATTTCCATGTAGGACGTATGTGCAGGCTCTACAAGGGGCCAAATTCTTCGTTCCCAAATTTATTGTATTTTTTTATCTTGATCTTAATGCCATATGTGAGAGGAGGAAACACACACTTGACAAAAAAACAAATTTGTCAGAAAATCCATCACGATCCTACATGTACATAGCATGGGATCGTATCCAAAAAAAGAAACCAATTTTCTTCCTGATTTAAATTAAGTACTTTTGAGAGAGAGAGAGAGAGAGGGAGGAATTTTCACAAACGAAGGAACACACAAAGAGGGACTAAGATAGGAGCCCCACCCTTAACGGAACTCGTAGTCCAATGAAGGAAACACAGATAATAGAGCGTTGCCAAGTTGCCTTGTCAACTAAGCCAACTTCGCGGTGCTTAATTGATTGACTTATGCAGAAATGAAGAAAAGATTGGCTAATCACGAACAGTTATCAACTTCATTATAGCGGTGCTTAACAAATAAACTCCAGACTATAGCCGAAGGCAGAAGTGAGACTTTTGATCTGGCTACGGCTTCTCCATAGCTGCTTGCATGAATAGTTGCGGCTCGCAATTAGTAGTCATTGAACGTAATCACAGTAGATTGTTCTTGCACGCCTCCGACTCAGTAACGCATAAATTTGAAGGCAATTGCGGGAATGAAAACTACGAAGCCAACTGCACGCAGTGAACAGTTCAATAGACAAAAAATCAAGTCCAAAAGCACATTAAGGTCGCATCCAACAAGAATCTAACTTGAACGCCAGCTTTTAAAGCATCATCTTTACTAACGAAACAATGATAGACTCGATAAATTTGGAATCGAGGAGATATTTAATAATGACCTGAGGGACGCGGAAAACCTGGGGGAAGATCACCTGTCGGAAAACCTAGCAGGATGAGGAACCTCAAGTACAACGCACTCCCCATCACGCAGTTGCCTCCAGATGTATGGAGTTCTGCAACCGAAAGACACACAGGAGGTACACACTCGTGAGAGCAAGGAATTGGTGGAGTCGGTACTCACGAAGAACTGGCGCAAAGTCCAATAACCAAGCATAGGCAGCTGATTTCACATTTGATCGGCCAGTTCTGTAAGCAGCAGGAGCTCCTAAACTTTAATAGACAAAGATTTAAGTTTCAAAGAAAAGTCGAGGAGAGTTGAAACTTGGAAAAGGACAAACCAGGCCTAGCTCAGAAATGTGAGAAAACAACCCGTTCTCAGAAAAACCGAACCGCGTAAGAAGTTTCTACAGAGGACTACGTCTACCAGGAAATTAGCAATTGAGAACTTGTGATATGCAGCGCCAATACAGAGAGAAACTTCAGTACAGAGATCAACAACGTGGTAGTACCTCCTTACGAGATTCCACTACACCCACGATTTGCAACAACAAAAAAAAGGAGAAACCCACCATATCTTTCTGGTGTGGTAGATTGGCAGTGGGCTCATGAAAACATGGACAGATAGCTCGTTCGCTCAGCCCGCATCGATCCCAGAGGAAGAGAACCCTAAATTGTGGCGGTTGTCTAAAAAGTGTGTTTACTTTTGCAGCGAGATATTTATCGGGAATGTGTGAATGACGTTAGCGTTTAGGGATGAGTGAGTAGCGAATAATAATAATAATGATAATAGAGAGCCACAATCAAAAACAAAAACGCTTGGCGCTCCACGAGGAGTGTATAAGAGCGGTGCTGAAAACTTCAACGTATTATGAAGGAGCCTGGCAGAAGCCATTTTGCCCGGTTCGGATTTTCAAAAAAATTTAGGCCTCCGGGTCGAGCCTAAAATATTTTGGAAATTTGAACCGGGCAGAATGGCCTTTGCCCGGCCCCTTCCATTGCGTATTGGATTTTTGGACCCTTTTAAAACCAATCCTTAGCTGCCACGTGGCAGGTGCAAGCAAAATCAGCACAAAAAAATTTGAGACCAATCCGATGCTGCCACGTGGCAAACGTAGGCAAAATCTGCACTAAATTTGTTTTTATAAGAACAAGTGACTATTCTGCTTTTTAATCTGTTCAGGAACGGGCAGAATAGTTACCAAAGATCCATTACAAGGGAGGGAGTGATGATCGCCACATATTATCGTGTTAGCAGTAATTATCGCTATCAAAATCAAAACACAAATTTAATCCACACCCTTCAAAGGCCTCTTTGCCCTTCTTTGACATGGAGATATTTTGGAAAAAAGAGAGCATTTGTCACTTGAAACATGTTTTGAAAGGGAAACTTTCTATTTTCATTAATAAAAGACATGGGAAAATTCATCAAAGCACGTGCGACAAGCCAAGCACTTGCACTTGGGCCTGCACAAGAAATAAGACGAGAGCCCGAGTCTCGTTGAAAGGTAAATCACAGAGAAGCTGTGTGAGACTGGAATAGCTCCATAAGATATTTTTGAAAATGAGCCCATTGATGGCTGAGCAAAGTCTCAAAGGGAGGTGAAGAACCTTACATAGGTGAAGGGAGGAGGTCTTTGGCCATAGGTGTGTGTGTGTGTGTGAAAACACCCTTATTACTTTCAAGTTTATTAGTAACCTTGTGGTGCTCAAGGTTGATGGGTCGAGTTGGGTAAATTCATTACAACCACACTAGCTTAGGTGTAAAACCCACTCATTGCATTGTTGACATGTAAAAGCCTCCACAGCTCCTTGTTTAAGGCTTGGCCTATCTGCTCCTTGTACAATAATGTACATATGTGCATAAAAAATATTATTACAAGTAATTGCGGTGGTGTGACCTACAACACAAAAGAGAAACTTACTCATTGCACCATTGGCATCTTGGAGTCATGTGCTCCTTGTTTAGGCTCTATTGTAAAGCTGACTCAGATGCAACAAGTATGTTCCACAAGACTCGAATGGACGACCCCCAAAAGTCCCTGATTCAGTTTAGGGACCGAAGATTGTAAGTTGGAAATCCATTGTTTCTTAAGTCGTTCGCAGATTGTTAGAGATTATTATTATTTGGTCAGTTTGTAACTTATAAATTGTTTAAGAAATGTGATTTGGCCATAATATATTCTTAATGGAATTTAGTTGTCACAATCATTTTTTTAAAAGTATAAGGTCATATATCAACTGCACTTAAAACAATTTTATGTGGTTAACTAATCGATAATGGTTGACAATAATGTTACAGTGAAAATAGGACTATTATTGATGACATACCTACTAACTTCAAATCTCTCAACAGTCAAGTGCGGCACTTCATGAGACGAACAATCATAATAAGCAAACAAATATACAAATGGACATTATACTTGCATAGATGAAAAATATGGCATCTCCTAATGTAGATTTTCAACTTGAAGCCTATATGGGAGCAATTTTTCGTAAGTTTGCTAGCCTATTATCATAATGAATCCAAGAGAAATGTGTTTCACACACTTGATGATGTGATTCAAATCTCGAAAGCATATGATAATATTGTGGTAGCATCGAGGAAGCAGTCGCAACAAAATCCATTCACATCCAAACCTAAGAAAGAAAAGAAGAGAGTTTGAGAACAAACTTTGATGAGCTAGATGAACTTCCATTAGAACATTCAAAGAAAAAGCTCATATCCAATAAAAAGATCAAAATGGTGAGCATTTCTTACATTTGCAACAACAAGCCCCTAGCCTTGTGATGAACCATTGGCCAGAAAGAAAGAAAACCATAAACTCACGTGATTGAAAGGGCAGGTGCGAAACTGAAAATTAACTTAATAAATTGTGAGTTTGATTGTTTACTCAGTTTTACGCCAAATGAGTTATTTTATGTGAAAGATAGTGTTTCAGTCTAGAAATTAGTGTTTTATTGGACAATGTATCTACTCATAATGTCATGATATCTTCTCTTGTGCAAAAACTCAACTTGCTAATTAAAGTTGTGGGAACTATAGATGTAAAATATGTCTATTTCAAGAGTAGAATTAGAGAGTTGGAATGCAAAAATGCCAGGTCTCCTCATTATTATTCAAGGAAATATCGTCAATAATAGGGATCCAAGTTCCACAAGTAAATTTTGGATTGAATTATTTCATAGGCTTGAGAGTTTCATTAATTTTCTTCTATTAATCCCCCTGAATCAGATGGGCAGACTAAAAAAACTAACAAATTATGGAAGATATGGTGAGGACATAAGTTTCTCACAATTCCTCTAATAGAATTTGTTTATAATACTAGATAATATTGTGTTATAGAATATAGTCTATCTATGCCTGTGTAAAATTTCCAGCCTATATCTCTAGTTGAAGTTAAAACAAAATCTATCAAGGTTCAAAAGGTTGCAAATTTTTCGCATGAGACTGCAACAAATATTGCAAATAGCTCGTGAGAGTATCTGTAGAACTCAAGATAGGACTAAACATTATACGAATCTTAAAAGATCTCCTAGAGATTATAAGATAGATGATTGGATATATCTTACAATTTTAGATGATTTTAAGATTATGTGAATGGGAAAACATTATAAATTTTCTACTAGATATTATGGACCATTATGGATTAATAAAAAAATTGGTTCTTTAGCTTATAAACTTGATCTTCAAAGTTAAACCACAACTCATCCAGTGCTTTATGTCAAATAATGAAATTGAATTTACATGAAGGCGATACACTTGATTTTGGAGAAGACCTAATCCAAGCGGAAGATTTATCGCTTGAAATACATTTGGAACATGAAAAGGTATTAAGAACTAGAGGTAAATAATCGAATCGTAATATCTGTCAGTATTTGATTAGGTGGAAGAGTCAAACTGAGGATAATAAATTTGAGTAAGAGTTGAAATTATTTTTTTTTTAAAAATAACATTATTAATCTCCACTTCTAATGATTGAGTTGTTTTAGGAGGGAAGAATGTCATGGCTATGTCCTGTTATCAAGGATTTGGAATAATCCTGTCATGTACTGTTACTACATCCATGTTTATACATGCAAGGTGATATCCAATGTAAGCTTTATAGGCCCAAAAGGAACTATCAGCCTTAAGAACAAGGCGGTTCCCTCTTTAGGCCCTCCAAAGTAATTAATAAGGATAATAGGCCAATAAGGGCCCAATGTAGGCTAAATAATACTTAACATAATCTAACTATCCCTCAAGATAGTTATGTTTAGTTAAGTAAGAGCATTTTCTATAACTAGGCAAGAGACATCAATTTGTGAATCTTTTGGCTCATTTGCAAGTGAGAGCTTCTTGCTTCCTCCTTGTGAATGTGAGCCATAGGGATCTCCATTGTTAGGTCTCATGTGACCTATCCAAATGAATCAATGCTCATGTTCATATCTTGTACTATTCTTTCCATTACTAATGTGATTCCATTAAGATCTCATTGTTTATAGCTTTCTATTGATATGCTATAATGATTGTCTTGTTCTCTTCTTGCTTTTAGCTTTACTTCATTGTTATTGCTATTAGTTTATTTTATTGTTTGGGCTCTGATTTCAATGGCATAAAAATGAAAAAGTGATTAGAACAATATGATGAACTTCAGTGACTATCCAAATTCACGGTCCTCAATTGTAAATTGTTGCGTATTGTACAATCTTAAATGGGTGATAAGGGAAAACAAACGATGGATAAAATTAACCCACCTCAAGACAACTTGCCTACTGATGAAATGGTGTCGATTTTGAACCAACAAGAAATCATACTAAGTAAAATGCAGGCTACACAAGATTTGATAGTTACAATGTTGCAATGAATGGAAAAAAATCGGCTAGTTGATGAGGTGAAATGGGAAAGATTGTTTGCTAGCCTATCTGGTGGACAAGACAAAAATTGTGGGAGCTGATCAAAGATGTAATGAACCATCTACATCGTTCCAACTACCATCTCCATCACAAAATGCAACATCTTCTCAAGATGTCCGAAGAATTGACATGAACAAGGGAAAACAGGTATTACAAAGTCATATTGAATATTCGATCAGACTTGGAAATTATAGGGGAATGTCAGAACAACGAGTGCAACAATCAACGAGATTTCATGAAAAACGGAACCACTTTGATGCTCGGGAATACAAGGATAAGATTACCATTCAATAATTCAATGGTGACTTTAAGACCCTTGACACTGAAGAGTGGTTGGATAAATTAGATCGTTACTTTACCCTGTTCGATAGACCTGATCAAGCTAAAATCACTTTCTCTACAATTCATTTTGAAGAGCAACTCATGAGTGGTGAAAGCGGAGGGAGAATAAGGTATCAATAGAGGAGTGTAACGCGCACACTAATTGGCCTTTATTTAAGAATGCTTTTATTGAAAGTTTCTAAAGGCCTTTCCAAGATGATGAAAACTTCAAGAGATGGACAAAGATACACCAAAAAAACTTCTATACAAGAATATGACTTTGATTTCTGGAGTTTAACTCTTAAGCTCCCCACCGTGTTTGATGAGGATCACTTACGAAGGTATATACATGGACTGCAGCTAGATATTTGCACTGATTTGGATCAAGCTATGTGGGTGGCTCCTAAAATTGAGCCTAAATATGCTAGTAAGTGGTCGACTAAATGGGAGCACCCAAAAATGGAGTTAGTGGGTGGGAAGCTGAGCAGAACTTTAATATTCATCGACATGATAAGGAAAAGAGCACAATCCTCCAATACTCGACTGTTAAGAAGCTGATAGGAGGAATAGTGGGTAAGAAACAAGTGAGCAACATGGAGGCCAAGCCGGAGGTGAAAATTGTCAAATCAAGGCTTGAGGTAGATCGACTGCGGCAACAAGGCTTATGTTTCACTTGTAAACAAAAACGGAAACTAGGGCATAAGTGTGAGTTTACGAGGATTTCCTTGATTGTTTAAAGAAGACGAAAACAATATTAGCACTTTTTTAGAGACTATCATTGACACTGAGCCATCACAAAGTAATGAAGGAAAGAAAGACACCTCGTTTAAATGAGGAATCACTAAGGAAAGTGTTCTGTTTAATATATAGTGGTATACACATAATTTCTTTAATAGAAGATCATTACGAAACTGTGGTTTAGTATCTTTGGACCATTTTGATAAGATGAGAGTACAGATTGCCATGGAGTAACCATTCCTTTGCAATAACATGACCCCAGTGGTTAACTTGCAAATTGAGGATTATACTCTCAAAACGAGTTTCCATATGTGGAGCTGGGCCCAATTGACGTGGAATGGCTTAAGGCCTTGGGGAATGTGACAATCAACTTCGATCAAGGATTGATGAGTTTTAGAGAAGGAAAACACCAATTTGAAGTACACAACGTTCGTCCATTCAACAATCTTCAACTTTGTAGTTGATTTCTGTGGAGAAGGCTCAAAGGCTGTCTAGATCAAATGTGGAAATGTTTGTGCTCAGGAACGAGGAAGTTGAGGGGACAAGTGAAGGAAGTCAAAACAAAACCATTGTCCAAGGTAAAAAAAGTTGTAAAGATCCAAAGATTCGGAAGATCTTGGGTAGAATTTCGATGTGTTTGCTGATCAATTACCCAAAGGTGAACCTCCTAAAAGATTTGTGGACCATCCCATTGAATTGGAATCGGGAACTAAACCGATTCAATTTAACCACCTTACAGACTATCAAGGGCCGAAAAAAGAAGAAGATCCATAACAGGGGTTCAAGGAGATACTCCTCACAAAAGAATTTAATTGTTCGGGACAGCATTACCTTTGCATCTCCCGTGTTGCTGGGTTAGGAAGAAGGATGTAACATTCAGGATGTATATTATTATCGAGCTGCTTAACAATAAGCTGACCATCAAAAACAAATATCCAATTCTAGGGTGGATGATGTTGTTGGATGCTTTAAAGGGAGCCATCGTCTTTTCGAAAATAGATCTACGTTCGAGATACCATCAAATTAAGGTCAAAGAAGAGGATCAACATAAAAAGCTTTTCGAACTGACAGGGGACATTATGAACTCAAAGCTCCTGCCACTTTTCAAGCTCTTTTGAGTCGGATTTTTGAACCTTACCTTTATTTGTTTGTGTTGGTATTCTTTGACGACATCTTGATATATATGTAGGAACATGGAAGAGCATGCGAAACATTTGGACACAATTTTAAGTTGGCAATACAAGTTGCAAAAATAACCAAATGTGAATTCGCTCAAGATGAGGTGGGATACTTGGGGCACATTGTGTCCAAGGAGGGAATCAAGGTGGACCAAAAGAAGATTGAGGCAATCAAGAATTGGAAATCACCTAACAGTGGCAGAAAATTGACAAGATTCCCGGGTTTACCATCCTATTGAAGAAGATTCATTCAGGACTTCTCGAAAGTTGCAGCACCACTTACCCATCTTCTGAAAAGGATAAGATTGAATGCAATGAAGGAACTCAGATGTCTTTTGAAGCTCTCAAGGAATCATTGATAACGGCTCCTTTACTGGTGCAATCCAATTTTAATTTACCCTTCATGGTTACAGTGGACGCCAGTGGAACAAGATTGGGAGCTATTTTGAGTCAGTCAAATGGAGTCATTGCCTACAAAAGTAGGAAACTTACTGATAAAGAAGCATCATATCCTACTTATGATAAGGAGATGTTGGCATTTGTGCATGCGCTTAAGAAATGGTGACACTTATATATATGGTTCTAATTCTTGATTAAAAGCGACCACATAGTTTGAAATTCTTCTTGAAACAAAAGAAATTAAATGATAAGCAAAAGAGATGGTTGTCACAGGTTCAATCCTGTGATTTTAACATTGAATATCTTAAAGGGAAGGACATTGTAGTTGCAGATGCATTATCAAGAATATGGTCCTTATAGATGAATGCATCTTTGGAATCTACAGAGAAATATGAGCATACTTAGCGGAACATCAAAAGAAAAATTTTGAATCATACTTTAACGGAGGAGCATAGAATGTTGTGGTCAAATTTGAGATTCGGCACAATTTCCACAATATCTACATTAAGTGCAGATTGGATAAGATATGGAGGATCCAAATTTAAAGGAGATTTGGGAGGAATCGCAAGACTCTAATTCAATTGTTCATCCCCGATATAAGAATCAGGGACAAATATTGTTGTATGACAATTCTAGAGTTGTGCTTGCTCCAAAATCTAAGTTCATTCCACAAGTATTATATGAGCTACACTCATCTTCAAGTGTTGGGCATAGTGGAATTTTGAAGACATATCAAACCATTCGAAAGCTATTCAAATGGGATGGTATGAAGAAAGCTATATACACATATGTGCAAGAATGTATTCCTTGTCAAGTGAATAAGGTGAAACATGTCAAGCAACCAGGCTTATTGCATCTGCTATCTATTCCTACACAACATTGGACAAATAATAGCATGGATTTTATACATTTAAGTAAGGGGAGTGTCATGTACTTTTAGTACATCCATGCTTATACATGCAAGATAATATCCAATGTAAGCTTTGTAGGCCCAAAAGGAGCCATCAGCCTTAAGAACGAGGCGGTTCCGTCTTTAGGCCCTTCAAAGTAATTAATAACGATAAGGGCCCAATGTAGGCTAAATAATACTTAACAAGGGCTAACTATCATCCAAGATAGTTATGTTTAGTTAAGTAAGAGCATTGTCTATAATTGGGCAAGAGACATCAATTTTTAGATCTTTTGGCTCATTTGCAAGTGAGAGCTTCTTGCTTCCTCCTTGTGAATGTGAGCCATATGGATCTCCATTGCTAGGTCTCATGTGCCCTATCCACGTGAATCATTGCTCATGTTCATATCTTGTACTATTCTTTCCATTACTAATGTGATTCCATTGAGATCTCATTGTTTCTAGCTTTCTATTGATATGCTATTATGATTATCTTGTTCTCTT
>MU832714.1:0-68145 GCA_029204225.1 Diphasiastrum complanatum
AAGTTAGGAAAATACTACTAGTCCCAAGATTGTGAACTGAGGATTGAAGTGGCAAATGACATTTTGTGATGCATAAGTATGTGAGTTTCTTCATATAGTTGTTGCATAGTATATTTGATAAATGTAAATGTAGCTAATTTACTAGGTGTACTTCAATGAGGGAGTGGATTAGAGGAGGGTCGTAGGTGGACGTTCAGGAACCACTTTGAATCATTCTTTGAGCTGAACAGAAGTGGTGATTCGGACGCTCGAGAGTTGTTTGTACAAGGACTTGTCGAGGCAATATTGGTACAACAGGAGAACTTGTAGGTGGACCCGTCGAATCAACATGAAGTCGACCCCTGCCATTGGTTGCATGTATTTTGTACACCACTCTGATGTGTAGATAGTAGGCCATGTGGCCTACTATACAAGCCTATGGTAGGCCTACATGGCTTGCCACATCGCCAGTCCCAAGCCCTACATCGACGCTTGTGAATGACTTATCGAGCGCAGCGGAATTCTAATGCGTGACTATGCCTATCAATATGAACAAAACATAATGACAAGAGTCACGTTCAATCTTTTTAACACTAACTTTGAAATCATCAGAGCTAAAGTGATTACGCAGCCAAACAATGAAGAAATGAATTATCAGACAAAAGCAATATGAGATCACAAAGATTCTTGGTGGACTTAGAGATCGTCAGCTCTACAACTGAAAAGGAGAGTAGCAGTCGAATTGAAGCATGTTCAATGACAGGGCTGAAGGTCTTCGAATATTTCAGATCTGAAATCTGGGAGAAGCCTTTGGTGACTAGTTTGGCCTTGTATCAATTTAGTCTTCCTTCAACATCATACTTCGCTTTGAATATCCATTTTCATGGAATTGAATTTTGATCCTTGGAAGCTGAGTTATAGGTCCATGTTTGATTCTCTATAAGAGAATCGAAGTCGGTGTCCATTGTAGCTGGATCATCATAAATCGAGATGGAGGCTGTCTGGATCTGTTCGATCTTCTGGGTTGAACTTTGATCCTCTGATGTGGTTCGACTTGTCGAGGTTCAAACTCATTGTTGGAGTCGATGTTGAGCTTGTGATTAGTCCCGAGTTTGAGGTTGTTGACTCTAGGATTGGAAGTCGATGGAGCTTTCCCTGGTGGTTGATAAATTTGTCTTCCACAAAAATGACATCTCTGCTCGTGTAAGTTTTCTGAGTGTCCAGATTGTAGAGCTTGTATGCCTTGTATTCTGGGGAATAGCCGATGAAGATGGACTTTCTGCTGGTGTCGTCCAGCTTCTTTCTTAGATTTTCAGGGATCTGAGAATAAGCAATACATCCAAACACTCGAATATGCTTGAGTGATGGCTTTGATCCTGTCCACACCTCATGAGATGTTTTTCCATTCAGGGCCTTAATGATGGATCAATTTTGTAGATAGGAAGCTCTAGTAACAGCTTCTGCCCAAAAGTTCTTAGGAAGAGAGGCATGGGCCAGCATGCTCTTGGCATTTTTGATGAGTGTTTGATTCTTCCTCTTAGCTATGCCATTGGACTGAGGTGAGTAGTTGGTTGTGTACTGTTGATGTATTCCGTTGGCCTTGCAGAACTCCTTGAATTCTATGGAGATAAATTCTCCCCCTCCATCAGCCCATAATGCTTTAATCTTCCTCTGGGTCTGATTTTCAGTAGATGCCTTGAACTGCTTGAAGAATTTGAATGCTTCTGATTTGTTCTTTAGAAAATAAGTAGCAGTCCTTCGAGAAAAGTCATCAATGAAGGTTAGGAAATAGAGAGCTCTCTCTTTTGAAGCAGTCTGCATTGGGCCACAAATGTCGCTATGTACAAGATCAAGCAAACCTTTGGGAGTATGAACTGAATCAAAAGGACTTCTAGCATGCTTGCTGATAATATAGCTTTCACATGGAGAAGTTGGTTTGCTAACGGAAGGAAGATCTTGCACTAGATTATGAGTCGACTGTAGACTGATATTCGCTTTGAATATTCTAGCCATATGGTAATTCAAGTTAGTTAAAGTCATATAATTAAAGCAACTCTAGCTTAGGTCCATTGGGGGTCTGTTCCATGGAACCTAACTTATATACATAAGTCACATGGTCCAATGGGGATTTTTCCCATGGAACCTTTTGTAAGTGACTTAGTTCTATACTTAAATTACTACAATCTGTAACTTAACTAAATTATCAGGTTTTGAGTTTTTGATGGTTCATTGTAAAACAAGGGCCTCCAATTATAAGTCAATGTGGAGAGCTCATTTGTAGGTGAACACTTGTAGAGGAATTCTACATTTTGGATCTTCCCATCTCTCTTGTGTCTCCCCATTGTGGACCTTCCCTTTGGTTGTAAACTATTGTATGGAATGTATTATTGAGTTAGTTGTCTCCTCTTGGTTGGGTAAGCCTCAAGAGAGGGTCACCTTAGTTTGGAAGGGAATGCCTCAAATTAAGGGTTGGGATTCAAGGAAGATTAGGGTTTCAGATTTAGATTTAATCTTAGCCACTAATTGGGGGGCAGCCATAGTGATTAATCTAGGGTTTCTTAATTGTATCTTCTCATTTGTGTTAGCAACAAGATGAGCTTATGCAAGAAAGAGTGGATCTTGCTCTCACAATACTCACCATCCTATCTATCCCTTGGCCAGCATGCTTCCTTCCCCATGCTAGTTGGATTAAGCCATAGTGCATGCTAGTTGGGAGACCGCCATAACATACACTAGTTGGAGCCATAGCCGGAGGGATCCTGCCAAGCCAACATTGGTGCTGATGCCAATTTCTTGCTAAAATGATTCTTGTTTCTAACTATTCTTGCTATTTTCTGCTTGTTTTAGTTTAAGATCTATCACTCATTGCTCAAATCAAATGTGTTTCTGTCTTTGGTTTTCTTTTTTGTCTCCTTTTTGTAGCAGAAAGCTTCAAAAATACAAAATATGTCCCCACTCGCATAGGTTCACACAAGCCTTCTTGCAAAGCATATCCATCGTTGGAGTTTCACGCCCTTCGCGTGTCATTCTCGCACGTGACAGATATCAGATCAATCATTCAGGATACGGCGCATTTATTTTGGCCAATCACATGGTTTCATCCTCGAACTATGTTTTCAAGCTGCCATCAGCCGCTTTTTACTGTTGTTCTACTTGTTTACTAACATTCTTTCTCAAAATCTTTTTATGTTCCTGTGAGAAGAGTTGCAACTGCAACTGTGGACAGAATCTCGCTGTCCGTCTTGCATAGGCGAGGATAGTTAAAGGAGACGCCCAGCCAATCTCACATTGTACCTCCGATTCTTCAACTCCTCAAGAGCAGATGCCCTTGATGAATCGGTAGCTCCTGCTACCTTCTCTACTGGCCATCATGGTGACACGCTAGCTGGCCATGATCTCCAGAAACTATCGCACTCCTCTCCCCCACCTCAGATTGTAACCTGTAACTCAAATCCGCTCCATGCCCTGACCTGACAACTGCAAAGAATGGATGAAACTGAACCTGTGGTCCTCCAAAAATACAGGAAAGACTGATCCTTATCCTTGATATTGATTTCAATTCCATGAGCATCCAATGTTCCGTTGTTGTATAACACCTTAAAGCCGTGAAGGTTCAGGAGATTGCTTAGGAGTTTCCCACTGAACCGATTTTGGGACAAATCAAAAAGCTGCATACTGTTCAGATTTGCTATCCAAGCTACAATGGCTCCATCCAACAATTGGAGGCAAAGCTTAGGACACGCAAGTTTGGCAGAAACTCTTGATCAACACTTGAATTCTTAGCTACAAGTGCTCCTTCGAGCCTGTCATGACTAAAGTCGACAACTACAAGAGCACTCAAATTTAGAAGAGATGCCAGAACGCTTCCCTGGAGACTGTTACCTTTCACTACGAAAATCTGCAATTGATCCAGTAGCCCTAGCTCTTCAGGTATACCACCGGTTAAGAATTTGTGGTCGAGGTTTATGAGAGAACTTGGAATGCTGCCTGTAAGGTTATTATTGTAAAGGTACATCATATTCAGAAAATGCATCATTTCGATATGAAATGAAAATGTGAAGAGAGGATTGATGATTTGAGGGGAATGGCAACTAATCGAGTCAGTGCAATATGTTTGCAACTGCTACAGAATATTCAAATCATTGGCCCCCCACATCGTTTTTCAGCCCCTAACCTTGCAAACTACATTCGCCCATCTATTCCTAAGCCAAGCATTAGGTGTGCGAGTTCATAAATCTTCGTTAGGTGCTGTTCTATGAGTGCATAAACCCTCATAAGTCTGTTGCACGAGTCATTTTTTGAGGTGTGCAAGTCATTTTGACTTGTTTTTTGCATTGTTCCCATGTGCGAGTCATTTTTAGGTTTGTGCAAGTCATTCACACCTGTGCGAGTCATTTCCAAATCTGTACAAGTCATCTTTCACCGTGCGCTAGTAAGTAAGTTCCCGCGTGCGAGTCATTTTTTTATCCTGTCTGTGCGAGTCATTTTTGAGGTGTACGAGTCATTTTTGTCAATTTTGAGTCCTTACCTCTACAATTTTGTCTATTGTACGGGTACTCAGGCTATGCGAGTATCCAGGACTATTGTGCAAGTACTCAGCCTGTTTCTCAAATTTCTGCCCAAATCCTACTCGCACACCTAATTTTTGGATTAAAATAGATATTTTCCCTCCAAAATATGGTTGTGCGAGTCATTTTTTGACAGTTTCTGGTAAGTTTTAACCAACTTGACCATTTTTGCACTAACATGATTCGCACCACAACAAAATCGACCTATTATGAGTTGATCTACACTCTAGCCCTCTATGCGAGTACTCATTGAGTGCCTCAAGGTGATTTGATTTTCAGCCACCGCAATGAGGTAAGCTATTCGCACAAAAAATAGACCCTATTACAATAAAAAGTGATTGTGCGAATGACTTCTAGAAAGATTATGGTAAAAAAATTCTCAACTTTGACCATTCTTGAGTTGACTAAGTGACTCGCACAACTATGCAAACCCTTGTTGGATAGTCGCACATGTGAGTCCCTTCAGTCATCTAAAGTCGCACGTGAGTTCAGAGAAATGTTGCACTTAGGATTGTATCATAACCATTCACCTTCTTTTGACCGGTGCGAGTCATTTTGAGATGTTTTTCACTTCTTTTGACCGGTGCGAGTCATTATGAGATGTTTTTCACCTCCTTCTGACCTGTACGAGTCATTTTAGCCTCCTGTGCGGGTACTAAGCTTCTTATGCAAGTCATTTTAGCCTGTGCGGGTACTGATCTTCTTACGATTCATTTTAGCCTGTGCGGGTATTGAGCTTACGCGAGTCATTTTAGCCTGTGCGGGTACTGAACGTCTTATGCGAGTCAATTTTTGCTTGTGCGGGTACCGATTTTCTTATGCGAGTCATTTTTCGCAGTATACACGCCTGTGCAAGTAGTATGTTCCCTTGCGCGAGTCATTTCCAGTTCTTTTGGAAACCTTTCAAACCTGTGCGGGTCATTTCCAAGTTTGTGCGAGTCATTTTGTTCCCATGTGCAAGTCATTTTCTACTTGCTTTGGGAGCCGTTCAACCTTGTGCGAGTTCATCAACCTTCCAAAAAATCGATATGTGGTAAGCTGATCTACCTAAGACCAAACGGTACGACATTAAAAAAAAAAATCCTAAATCCGACCAAACTAGTGACATAAGCAACTCGCCCACCACATTTTGGGTCTCTCCTGATCAAACTCGATAACTTTTATCAGTGGGCGAGTAGATTTTTCACACAAATTCTCGACATAGAGAGCGCTTGTTTTGGAACAAGTTTGCCTAAGACAGCTGCTTTTCTCGTAAGGAGTTCAATGGTATGTTAAGAGCGTTCAGATGGCAAGGAGCAAATGCCTATCATAATCTCAAGCTAACAAACGATGAGTTTTTTGAGTGAAAGCTTTGTATGCTGAGTTACTACTGACCAGTGGGCATCAATCCATTGCCTTCAAATCTCGAGACCGTCGATGAAGAGGCCTATCTAGGTACTGTCACCCTCAAGTGGTAATATGAGAACGGGAGACTCTATTGAGGCAAATGACAGTGGCATGTCAACAATGCCAAACATGTCAAACCAGGATCATATTTCTTTGGAATAACTCGAAAACATTATGAGACTCTATGTTATCACCTGATACAGAGCAAAAATGGCTATTTGCATATTTCATCATGGTAAGTATTCGCACAGAGGTAAAATATCTCTAAACGATTCCTGGCAAATACTCTACTTACATCTCTTGACCAAGAATTTGAAAAAGGCCCCCTAAAATTATCAAACATGGCCTATGCGAATAGGTTTGAGGTCCTTTTGCCCTAAGGACCACAGGTTCCAGAAATATCAGGAAAGTCCAGAGAAGGTGAGAGAAACATAGCAACCTCCTCAAAATTATCTATCGGTACAAATTCTTGATCTTTCCTCAAATAGTACTTGCATAGTCTATTTTTGGCAAGCTCTAGACTTGTGCAAGTTCCCAGATAGGGTGTGTCGGTTACGCAACGAAACTATTTCACCAAGATAAGTCAATCTATCATCAGATGCACTACACATAGCCATGTACAAATTCACTTTCCACATCCTATCATGAGACAATCTAGTTAGAAATAGCCTTAGGCACTCTAGTAGGAAAGCGCCTTAGACATGACCTAGTAGAAAGCCATAGATTCCTTGTGATAAGATCATCATCTTGTGAATACCTTCCACATTCATCATCTAACCACTGTGTGTAGAATCATCTATCTTAGATCACAATGTCAGGGGAGACAAACAATCCGCCTCCACCACGAGTAGATAAGAGGATTCCAAGAATCAATGCCCAAAGTATGATGGATAATCGGATCTAGTTAGGTTCCTCCAAGATTTTGATAACACTTGTAAGTTCTATGCAGACAACTCTAAAGCTGAAAAGTTAAGGTTGTTTCCAATTATTCTCAATGGCAATGCGAAAGAGTGGTATTTTATCTAGCGAGTACGAATATTGAGTCATGGAAAACCATAAAAAAATCTCTCGTCAACAAAAAACCATCTAAGCTGACCCAAAGCCCATTTAGCCAAATGACTCAGATCAAAATGAAGGGCAAGAGAAGTCAGTATGCTCCTATTCTGAGTGTTTTAAACGTCTCAAGGTAGAGTGTTTTGATAAACAATCACCCAAAAAATGGCCATTAAACTATTCCTAGTCGGGTTACCCAAGGCCATTAGAAGAGAATTGAAACCCACAGACTATTACCAAAGTCTTATTATCCAAGGTCGATCGCTCCCCATCCAAAACAACAGTCTTTTGTAGAGAGTCAACATATTGCTACATCGTCTATCACACAAGTTGATTTCGACTACATAGACCCAACGATGTATTATCTAGAAGATACCAATGTGCTTGCTCATCAAGTTGATCCATTTGCACCTTACTAAAATTAGTAGTATTAGATGTGCCTAGGCTCGTCTAGTCTTACTGATTCTTTTGTCATCCATAGATACATAGTTGCTTCCAATCCAAATAGAGTTACATCCTATCTAGCAACCATGTAAGGTCTATCTCAAACACCATCCATTGATAAGACCAAGAATGTACCATCTCAGATCTGTGTCTTCATTACGTCTCTATGACCAAGCAATTGATATCATACTCTGGAGCCAAGTCTTGAGCTCTTGCCTGATGAATCATGAGTTTTGTGTCTAGATGATAACCCGTATGTTTTATCTGAGTAAAAGTAATCTAAGACATAATTGTCTTATTGCATGCTATGTAAATGTTATATGTTATGATTTGTTTTTCTTTTCTAACACTGTAGCTATGGCCTTGTGCCAAGTTCGATACTGGATTGTAAGAGTTTGGTTTAAGAGTGCCATGCAATTCCTTCTATAATGTTATCTGCTACAATTTTTCATTTTTCTCTTATTTCAAGTGTCCTGTCAACTATGTCGTTTGTTTCTGTCTGTTTGTTGTTCTATTGTCGTATGGTTTGGTGTGTTTTCTTTTGCAGCCACACTATAGGTGCTATTTTTTCTACTTCTACAGTTGCAGTATCACATGAATTGTCATTGGGATATATCTCTACATCTTTACCAATGATCTCAACAACTTTCAAATAGGAACACAAAGAGCAGTCAAGGGACTTCAACAACAAATGCTCAGTTTGGCAACAACAAGAGCATCTTATCAGACTGCAATCGTGATCCAACAAAAAATCCATCTTCCCAACAAGATGGAATATTCGTGACAACACCACCACCATTATCATCAATAAGCAGTTGGTTTTATGTAAGCGATAAAATATTCATGCTTTTCCAATTGCCTCACCATTGCCACCACATCATCAATAAAGTGGCAACTTGTACCAATGAAGGGCTCTCAAGTCGCATCAAAGGCAACAACTATGTGCAAACTGACACAAACGACAAGTGTTCCTACCAACGCCAACAACGATGCTTTATTGGATGACAATAGTCATCAATAAGCGAAATCCCATAGGCCTATGTCAACTGAAGGAATCTCATGTCAATCAGAGATCATTGAAGTTATGAGCACACAACCTCAAGGACAAATGTCATTTTCAAAGGCAAACAATGATGACTCTTTGGAAATTGTACATTGAGCATTGGTTATGAACAACTATAACACACACAAGATCCCTATCACTCAAGGACAACTGCAAAAGCATCTCAGGAGGATGCACCATGGCAGCAAATGCAGCAGTTCTCTGGGTCAGCATGAAGCATACCATCACCGCTCAGTCATCCTGCGAAGCAAAATATGTTGTAGCCGCAAAGATGGCCAACGAGATTACATGGCTCAGGCAGTTCCTCTACAGATTGGGTGAAATGACCAATGAGCCTCTAATTCTACAAATGGACAACACATACTACCATACACCTAACAAACGATCCCGTGTTTCATTCAAGAATGAAACACATCGCCATCAAATACCATTTGATAAGGGACCTAGTTGAAAGGAACGAACTAAAAACTATTTTCATTCGAACCAAGGAGATGGTGACCAACATCTTCACCAAGCCTCTAGACAAAGGCATGTTTGAAAAACAGAGAACAAGTTTGGGAGTCATCAAGCTACCATGCTTTGAGAGGGAGCTGAAGAAACTTAAGGTTTCTAGCCACAAAGCTTTGATAGCTTTTGATTTTAAGTCTCCAGGATTACCTGAAGGCTGAAGCCCCAAGTCCTCAAACTATCCAAAGGCCGAAGCTCAAAGCCTGCAGCCCAAAGCCCCAAGTCCAAAGGCCGAAGCACCCGAAATGCCAAAGCACCCGAAGGCCAAAATCTCCAAAGGCCGAAGGTCAAAAAAACCCAAAGACCGCAACCATTGCAGCCGTAGGATTGCGGGCCAGATTGCGGTCCATCAACAAAACATGTGAATAGAGGTTTCACGACTGCAAAACTATATGCAGACAACTACGGTCATCTACGATTTTGCCAGAATGGTGCTTCTTCACGCTCCAAGGACAGGGGAGATCAAGTAGAGTAGCAGGAGTGCAGCCAACTCCACAAACGATACTGACGGACATCTGGGTGCCACTGGAACATGCATAACCCAGTGTTCTTGTAATCCATGACTAATTAAACCATGTTTTTCTCAGTCTCTAAATATACAGAGTAAACGCCAATAAATCGGTTACATATAGTTACACACACATACGTAGGTTATGTGAGTTAGGCACATAGTTGCTAGCTGAGTCAAAGAGTCCGCTAGTAAGTGAGACCTGAAAAATTTAATTCATGAGAGACATAGTATCTCTTGCACCAACGTGCTATGTGGGTTGGTTGTCACACAACGCTCTAAGAAGAGGATTATTCATGTAATGCAATTGCCCTTTTTGTGCACATCTTGTATTCTTGTTGAATGATCTTATTTGCTTAATGCTTGATCGTTGTATGTACATGATCAATTGTCAATCTTTATTCTGCATATTGGCTTATCTCCTGTTGAATGCTTAAACAAATCAAAGGTAGATCAACAGTTTCTGTCTACACTCAGGAAGATTGTAGATTTGATGTAGGAGGCAATAGCCACCCATCTATATTGAAGCCAGCATGCATTGATGAAAGCATAAAAGATGGTGAAATAGTCCAAGTTATGTTGAATGGTTTGCTAGATGAACATGCTAACCTTGTGCAAAGTTTTGCCATTCAAAGAGTCTTGCCAAGTGTGGGTGACTTGCAAGAAATCTTATTGGCTGAAGAACATAGGTTGCAATCAAAGCTTGATGGTGCATCCTTGCAAGCTGGAGGTGAAGAGGCTTTCTTCACAAAAGGCAAAGGAAACTGGTCCAAAGTGGTAACTCGGATCACGATGATCACTCTTCCTCCTCCTCTTCTACTTCTTTTAGAAAGAAAGATAAGTCAAAGTTCAATTGCTTTTACTGTGGGATAAAAGGTCATTTTGCTAATGAATGTCATAAGAAGAAAAGAGAGCAAGGTGAGAGGCAAGCAAATCTAGCAATAGATGAAGAAGAGAATAGCATTTCTGAATCTCTTGTTATGACTCCAAGTTTGCTTGCAAATATAGATGGGAATGATCCTTGGTGGATTGATAGTGGAGCTTCATCTCACATGACAAGACATAAGAAATACTTTTCATCCTTATTGTCTTATGAGGGAGAAAGCAACATCATCTGTACTGCAACTGATGGTCAAGGTGACATCAAAGGCATAGGCACAATTCCTATTTCTATTTCAACGAATAGAAAAGCTAATCTTGAAAATGTATTGTACATTCCTTCAATCACTAAGAAGATGCTTAGTGTTAGTGATTGACAAGGGGCTTGATGTTGAGTTCATTGGAGATGCTTGTTTGATAAGTAAATGTGAAACCTTGATTGCCCAAGGAAGGAGGCATGGGAAGCTTTTCAAACTGGATGCATGTGTGATCTCTAAGCATGAAGTGTAAAGACCACTAGGGTAAACCCCTAAGATGAGGATAGGAAAACACACGAGAGACAATGAAGAAAAATGACCCAACCAATCCTAGATCCCTCCTAGAGAATCCTCCTGGATCTAGCCCCCAAGCCATGCCATGTGATAGCAAGAGGAGAAGAGCTCAACTTATAACCTAGACCAAAGTCGTCGACGACAAAATCACTACCTCAATATATAGAGAGTAGGATCCTGTGCATGAACCCATGTAATCCCCATGTAGGTCAACTATAAATAGATCACAACTCTTCATGCATTCTTCATGCCTATATCAGTCACACATACATGCACTACTCCATATGTTTTAATTAGAGTGTCTGGGTCCTCTCAAGGTCATTAGTCACCAACAGGTCTCGATGTGGAATTAAATCTAGGCGTGACCAATAATCTTGAACACTGGAGGGCCGGTCTACCATATTAGGACTATTCTAGGTCCTAGAGGAATATGTCCTCTCTTAAACAGGTTCTGTCCTCGAAATGGAAAAAAGAAAAATATGAAACTATTCCTTAAGCTTTCAAATCTTACCCATGAATCATTATTTTTAGTCTGATCTTTCTGTTTGAATAAATATTCAGAGATGCAACAATTCTTTAATTGCTTGCCTCTACTCATAAATACTAATTCAAATTCCAAAGATACACTAAGCAATAAGTCTTCCAAATGGGTTGATCTACTCCAAAATAAAAATTCATCACCTTCATGTAATTCCAATTACATGAAACACTGGGTGATTTAACTTTATTTCAGAAATCAAATCCAAAACCTAATGAAATTCCAATCCAATTAATTGCAAAAAATAATGCTTCTTGGTACACATATCTTAAAATATCCAAATATTCTAAAATACCACAATTCAATTATCTAAAATCTCTAGGAGATCCATCAAGTCTCAAACAATTATAACTCAAACTAAAGTACTGCAGTTACTATAATGAGTTAACAGCCCCATTTCTAGCATCATATGCAAGCAATAAGCAACTATCTATATCTTAATAGAATTGTTTGTCTCCCATAAATCTGGAGATATAGACTGAACTCTATACACAAGCACTTATTTACTACAATTTGTAAGGTAAACAAATTCCTCATAAGTAAGCAATTACTTAATAAAAATGCCTGTGAGATTCATACAATATCAAGTATGCATTGGAGTAAAGAAACTTAGAGTTCAACTAATAGATCTAAATCCTTGACTCTCCCTAACTGATCAAGAATTACTCATTGTCTTAAGAATCTTCACATTTTCTTATAATCTTCAAATGAACTTTAAGTAACAATTTATGAGCCGTCAATCATAAACATTTAGAATCTTATGATTCCTCAATCATAATTTACAGGATTCCAAAACCATATTTAATCATTGAAAGATATTGGAGTATATGTACAACATACAACTCAAGAAATATAAGAATCATTCTGAAATCATTTCCACAAGGAAAAATAACTGGATTCCAAGAATATTCTTCCAACCCAATTCTTAACCAGATTATGAGTTTCAAATTCTACAATCAAGATAAACTTTATACAATCACCTAGAACAACATCTAGAGATTATGGAGTTCTACTGAATTCCAAAAATTCAGTTTATCATTCTTGGAACCATTAGAATCCGGTATCCAATTGAGCTCACAGGGATACTATCACTAATGAATCAAATTTATTTCTCATTTAAGAAATACTCATCCAAGAATTCAGTATCCTATGCACACAATTTCGTGATGAATCCGAATGACTCATGAATTATGTGTCTTACAAGCAATACACACAAAACAAACAATTTCTGGTGAATTCTCTTCACACTGTCTGTTTTACCAATTAACTTCCACAAGAGTAAATCAATTCTTTTCCAAGTGCAATCTTGGTTTCCTCAACTAACTTGATACAACTTCATATCAAAATGATATCATCAACATAAATAAGAAGGATGACAATATCTTTATCAGAAAACTTGACATATAAGGAAGGATCATAGCTACTAAGATTAAATCCTAGTGACTCAAGAAAGGTGTTAAGTCGAGAATACCATGACCTTGGAGCTTGCTTTAGTTCATATACTTTTAAAGAGCAAGCAAACTTTGTCTTTGTCATGGATGAACCCAATAGGCTGATCCATATAAATCTCTTCTTCTAGATATCCATTTAGAAATGCATTAGAGACATCTAGTTGAAGAACTTGCCAATTGAAAAAACAAGCAACAAAAATTATGATTCTAATTGATACCATCTTTACTGGAGCAAAAGTCTCCTCATAATCAAGTCCATAAACTTGAGCAAAAACTTTAGCACAAAGTCTAGCCTTGTACTTGTTGATTGTGCCATCTTGATTATACTTGACTCGAAAAACCCACTTGCAACCAATGGTGTGCTTGTTGGATGGAAGATCCACAAGCTCCCATGTCTTGTTGGCCTTCAAAGCACCATATTCCTCCTTCACGGCAAGATACCATTCCTTTGAGTTGAGTGCATCATATACATCCTTTGGCTCCTCACGAGAAATAGAATAAGCACAATTAATGGAGTTGATTTCCACTTGCTTGCCTCTCTCTTCATAGGTAAGCCTCCTAGGCTCGGATCTTTCTCTTTGAGATCTCCTTGGTGAAAAGATTTGAGGTGACTGGATGCATTTGTGGATACTAATGTTGTCATGTTGGCCGAGAAGAGCAAGATATCTACCTTTACTTTATGGCACAAAAGACTTGGACATGTCAACTCGGGTTCCATGGAGGCTATGATCAAGGAGGAGTATGTTTTAGGCCTACCAAGGTCTATTGGGAAGGAAGACAAGGTTTGTGAAGCTTGTGCCTTATCCAAGGCACATAAGAAGGTGTTTCCTAACTCCATCACAAAGTCATCTCATCCTCTTGAACTCATACACTCGGATGTGCACATTGCTAGCACCAAATCTAATGGAGGTTCATCCATGTTTTTAACCTTCATTGATGACTACTCAAGATATTGTTGGGTGTTCTTACTTTCTTTCAAGTCTCAAGTATTTGATACTTTTGTAAAGTTCAAGTTGTTTGTGGAAAAGCATCATAATCATAGCATCAAGATTCTTAGAAGTGACAATGGTGGAGAATTCATCTCCAATGAGTTCAAGGCCTTTTGTGAGGAGGAAGGGATCAAGAAAGAGACTTCTTGTCCTTACACTCCTCAACAAAATGGAGTTGCTGAAAGAAGGAATAGAACATTATGTGAATGTTCTAAGGCTTTAAGATTAGATGCTTGTTTTCCCAAATCCTTTTGGGGTGAGTCTCTTCTATGTGCAAACTACTTGATGAATAGGGTGTCTTGCAAAGCAATTGAAGGCAAAACTCCTTATGAGATGTTGTATGGAAAGAAACCCAATCTTAATCACTTGAAAGTTTTTGGGTGTATATGTTATGTGCATGTGCCATTGGAAACAAGAACCAAGGAGGATCCATCTTCCACAAGAGGGATCATGCTTGGATATGCAAGCTCAAGCAAGGGCTACAAAGTCTATCTCCCATACTTGAACAAATTTGTTGTTTCAAGGGATGTCATCTTTGATGAACATCATATGCATATGCTTGAAGAAGGCTCAAGTGCTCCAACAATCAAGAAGAAGATGGCCGAGGAGCAAGATCTTGGTTTTGAGGAGGAGCTCATGGAGGAGCAAGCACCAAACCCACCTATCACACCAAGGAGATCTTCAAGGGCAAAAGTGGAGCCATCAAGGCTCACATATCAAGGCAAAGGACAGCAAGTTGAGGGTATATCATCCACTTCTTATGCTTTATCTAGTTTTGAAGAACCGTCTAATGTTGAAGATGCATTGAACTCCAAAGAATGGTATAAAGCTATGTTGGATGAGTATGATGCCTTGATTGAGAATGAAACTTGGTTGCTTGTTGAGAGACCTCAAAGGAATGTAATAGGATGCAAGTGGGTCTTCAAGCTTAAGTTGAATGCAAATGGGAGTGTTAACAAACATAAAGCAAGATTAGTTGCAAAAGGTTATGCTCAAGAGAGAGGGATAGACTATGAGGAAACTTTTGCACCCGTGGCCAAGATGGTCACAATAAGACTAATCATTGCACTTGCATCACATTTTGGATGGATTCTATGTCAAATGGATGTCTCTAATGCTTTCTTGAATGGTTTTTTGGAAGAGGATATCTATATGGAGCAGCCACAAGGGTTCATCAAGCATGGAATGGAGAACAAAGTATGCCATCTCCAAAGAAGCATCTATGGCTTGAAGCAAGCCTCGAGATCTTGGAATTCAAGACTACATTGCTATCTTATTTCACTTTCTTTTGTTCAAAGTGAATATGATCCCACTCTTTACATTAAGTTTGATGATGTTGGTATTGTACTTTTACTCATTTATGTAGATGACATCATCATTAGTGGAAATAGTGTTGATGGTATTGAAAAAATCAAGATAGATCTATCCTTAGAGTTCAAGATGGTAGATCTAGGGTGTCTTCACTTCATCTTAGGCATAGAAGTACTTAGAGGGTCTGATTTTATCTTTATAAGTCAAGTAAACTATGCTCAAAGTCTTTTGAAGAAGTTTAAGATGGAAGTATGCAAAAGTGTTGACACACCAATGGAGCAAGATGTAAAAGTGCCAAATGAAGATGATGAAAGATCCTTCATGGACATCACTTTGTTTAGGCAACTTATAGGTTCCTTAATGTGGATCACTATAACTAGACCAGATCTTAGCTTTAGTGTATGTAGGTTGAGCCAATCCATGCAAAAGCCATTGAATATCCATTGGAAAAAGGCTAAGAGGATTCTAAGATACATCTCGGGTACATTGGATTTTGGGATTCTATATAGAGGAGATGTGATTAACCTTCATGCATTTAGTGATTCAGATTTTGCAGGGGACAAGAGGGATAGGAAATCAACAAGTGCCTATTCAACTTTCATAGGAGAAGGTGTGGTTTCATGGCTTTCAAAAAAGCAAGAAACTATATCTCTATCTTCAACCGAGGCCGAGTACAAAGCTTTGACAACCACTACAAAGGAGGTACTTTGGATCAAGAGATTATTGGTGGAGCTAAAGATCATGGATTCAGAGGAGGCACCAATCATCTACAATGACAATATATCAGCCCAACACCTTGCATCTAACCCAATCTTCCATGCAAGATCTAAGCACATTGAGATATGCCATCACTTTGTGAGAGAAATGGTGCAAGCCAAGGAGATTGCTTTGGAGCATGTTCCAAGCAATGAATGTGTAGCTGATCTACTTACTAAACCACTTCAAAAGACACCTTTTATGAAGTTCAGATCATCACTTGGAGTGATTAGTAAAGCAATGATTGAACCAAGCTAGATAGTGAGGAGGAGTGTTAAAAATTCACAATTCTAGCTTGACTAGTTTTGGTCATATGACTTGTAAATAGTTAGATGGTCATGATGTGGCTTGTCACACGTGCCAAATAGCATAGGATTCCATTCATAAGGATGTTCTCAAGTAGACCTAAGTGTTAGAACCTTTGGAATGAGTCCAAATTATGCTTAGATACAAGGGAGAAAAAATAGGAGCTATTTTTGGTAATTTTTGCATTGTTGAGGGATCTCCAAGATTCCAACCCTAACTTGGTAGGGATGAAAGATCCACCAAAATTAGCATTAGGGATAGGTTTAGGGCTACTCATACCTGCCCAAAACCGTGATGGATCATGTATATATAGGTGATGATATCTCACCAAAATCAATCAAGCAATTTCATGTTTTTTCTCTCATAATGGTGCAATTGCTCTCTATGTTCATAATTGTTTGAGTACTTGTGATTACTAATGATTATAGGATTGAATGTAGGTCTGGTGTACAGCACTCAGACTGTGGGAGGCCGTACTTTCACACGTGTGAAGCCTTCTTCAAGGATTTGGGCCATTTAGTGAGGTTCAAGCATAGATTTTTGATGGATTTTGATGGTTCAACTTGTGCTAATCTTATGAAATCATAATCTATTGTTTCCCTCATCATTTCAAGTGTTTTAGGATCCTTATTTGCTGTAATTTTTACACTTTAGAAATAAGAATTCATTGGAGAGTTTCTAGATTAGGCAACTCCTCCTTAATGGCAAAAGACTGAACAAGATTATCATAGTCATCTTTCAAGCCATTTAAAATGACTTGAACTAGCTCATCTTGGTTAATAGTAACACCAACACAGGAAATCTCTCTATGTAAATCTTTAACTCTCAGAACATAGTTTGATGCACTCTCTTCACTTCTTTGGGACTTTGAAAATTCTGATTCCTAGGAGTGAGTATTCTAGAGGTATTATTTGCTTCATAGATGGACTTAAGTGCATCTCAAGCTTCTTTGGTTGTAGTGCAAGATCCTATCTCTCTCAAAATTTCATTAGATACATTCATCTTAATGAAATGTAGAGCCATTCTAGCTCTCTTCCTATACTTAGGAATTTCAGCCTGTGCTTGAGGCTCCTCCTCAACACCAAGCACAATGTCCATAACATCCTGGAGTATCAAAATAGACTCCATTCTGAACTTCCAAATTGAGTAACTAGAAGTATTTAGTCTTTCATTTGCTTCTAGAAGATATCCTCCCAGAGGTGCCATTTAGATGAAGACTTCTTAGTTATTGGACTGCAATATGTTTGAGCTTGTTCCAATCAGACTTAAAGTTGCTGCTCTCTTTCACTATAGGTATTATCAAGGATATTCTACCTTCCTATGTCAAACACTTGCAACCGTTATTTGAGAAGGATCTCAAATATTCCACAAGACAAGATTATCTAGATCAGACACACAAAGTGGATTGAGACACTTTGGCTAGTTTGAATCCTATTCTTGGCACGTGTGAAATGCTTCAAAAGAAAACACTATTGACACTCAGAGGGCTCAAAGGATTTTCAATTACTTCAAACTTAGTCTTGATCTTGAGTTCCTTGTATAGGATGCTCAAAACAATGGATTCAGAACAAAGCAAGGTTGAATCAAATCAAAATGTTGTCACTCAGATTTTGGACCTATCCCTATCCTCTTTAAGAGCTTATAACTCTTGATAGACACATCAGATTGATTTGGTTTTTATTTCTATGGAAAGTACAGATCATAAGCTTTCCATCAAGCTATAAGACCACTATCTTTGGATCTACAAGCAAGAAGATAGAAGGGACTGAAAATCTCTGATTTTCACACGTGCGAAATTCCAGAATTCCGTACTACCACTATTCAGGTCTGAAAATTTAGTTCCAATCTGATTTGATCCAAATACACTTCAGAGAAAGGTGAGAAAAAATGCAAAACTGTTTTTTTGCTTGAATTAGCTCTCAATTTCTTGTACAATCAGAGATGTTAGCATGCAAAGCTCAATTTGGCTCTGATACCATGAAAAAATTTCCAAAATTCACACGTGTGGGGAATGTCCACAAGTATGATGGATCTAATTAAGCTTTGTGATTAGCAGAATAACCTGATTCTAGATTGATTAACAAGATCTAGTTCAAAAGATATGGCTTAACCACAATCTAGCATGCTAAGCATCAGAATATGATAATAATGAATCAATAATGACCAAAAGTACAAGATATCAGTGTATTAGCATTAGCCTCAACACGAGTTAGAGAGAGAAAGATAGAGAGATAACAAGCAAAAATTGTGTGGATCCAAAATGGCATGAGATAGCTACAAAGCTTTGGTTTTTCATCATAAAACATGAGGAGAGCTACACATATTTATGGAGTTTGAGGTAGCTCGAGGTATAACCACATCCATCCATCATTTTATGACATCTAAAGTGAAAACTAGAGTCTATGTGACATTTGTCACTTCTCATGCATGAAACTCTACCAACTTTTTTCAAGTGTGCTAGTTCTAACCGGAAATGTACAAATCATCATGCATGTGTCCATTACACTTTGTGCATGCCTTGCATGTCACTATGGATCACTTACAATAAATGCATGTGAATTGCCACGAGTTTCTACAAGCATAATTGCCATAGAAGACATAGATTTAAAGTTAGGATGACCCAACCTTCTATGCCACAGCTCCTCCTTAGATAACAAAGCAACTTCACAAAGGTTTGCATTCTCATGAAAATTCAACTTAAAAATTCCACCACATCTAGATCCATCAGCAAGGATCTCATCATTTCTCTTGATAAACAAGTATTGGAGTTGAACTTTACATCACAACCATTCTCAAGCAACTTTCCCACACTAATTAAGTTCTTTGTAAGCTTTGGAATGAAAAGAACATTAGAAAGTGCAAGAACTTTTGAAGAAAAAAGCTTCAATGGAATGTTGCCAATTCCTTCTATTGGGCACTCATGATCATTAGGTGTGTAAATAGATCTCTTGAGTCCTTTGAAAGGTAAGATTGAGTCAAATGACTCCTTTGAACAGCACATATGTGAAGAAGCTCCACTATCTATGTACCAAGCTCCATCTTTCTTGAAAGGTGATGAAGAAAAACTGGACACCATAAGTGATCCTTCTCCATCACTTGCAATAGAATCTTCTTCAATCTCTTTGGAGAGATTAGCTTGCTTGAGTTGGTTTTTCTTCTTAAAGAAATTAGAGGCATAGTGCCTCTTCTTGCCACAAAAGAAACAGTTCACTTTCTTCTTTTTGGTCTTTGAGTTAGAAGGATGAGATGTATCATCCTCTTCACCATCTTTTTCTCAATCTTTGGCTTTGTCTTTGTTGGATGCTTGAGAGAACTGGTTCTTACTCCTTCCTTTCTGCTTGCCTTTGACAAAGAGGGCTTTGTCACTTCCACCATGCTCGAGTTTGTTCATCTTGGAGAGTTTATAGCTTTGTCTAGATTCTTCAGAAATAAAAATTCCTTGAAGAGTTTCCAGATTAGGAAACTCCTCCTTAATAGCAAAAGACCGAACAAGATTATCATAGTCATCTCTCAAGCCATTCAGTATGACTTGGGCTAGCTCATCTTGGTTAATAGTAACACCAACACAAGAAAGCTTTCTATGTAAATCTTTAACTCTCAGAATATAGTTAGATGCACTCTCTTCACTTCTTTGAAAACTTTGGAAAATTTGATTCCTAAGAGTGAGTATTCTAGAAGTATTCTTTGCTTAATAGATGGTCTTTAGTGCATCCCAAGCTTCTTTGGCTGTAGTGCAAGATCCTATCTCTCGCAGAATTTCATTAGATACATTCATCTTAATGAAATGTAGAGCCATTCTAGCTCTTTTCTTATACTTAAGAATTTCAGTCTGTGCTTGAGGCTCCTCCTCAACACCAAGCACAATATCCATAACATCCTGGAGTATCAAAATTGACTCCATTCTGAACTCCAAATTGAGTAATTAGAAGTGTTTAGTCTTTCACTGGCTTCTAGAAGATATCCTCTCTGAGATGCCATTTTAATGAAGACTTTTTAGTTATTGGACTGAGATATCTTTGAGCTTGTTCCAATTAGACTTAAAGTTGTTGCTCTCTTTCACTATAGGTATTTTCAAGGATGTACTACCCTCCTATGTGAAGCACTTGCAACTGTATTTGAGATGATTCTCAAATATTCCACAAAACAAGTTATCTAGATCAGACACATAAAGTGGATTGAGACACTTTGGCTAGTTTGAATTCTACTTTTGACACGTGTGAAATGCTTCAAAAGAAAATACAATTGACTCTTAGAAGGCTCAAAAGGTGTTCATTACTTCAAACTCAGTCTTGATCTTCAGTTTCTTGTGTAGGTTGCTCAAAACAATGGATTCAGAACAAAGCAAGATTGAATCAAATCAAAATGCTGTCACTCGGATTTTGGACCTATCCTTATCCTCTTTAAGAGCTTATAAATCTTGCTAGACACATCAAATTGATTTGGTTTCAATTTTTATGGAAAGTACAGATCATAAGCTTTCTATTAAGCTATAACACTGGTATCTGATTCTAGATTGATTAGCAAGATCTAGTTCAGAAGAAATGGCTTAACCACAATCTAGCATGCTAAGCAACTGAATATGATAGCAATGAATCAAAGAATGAACAAAAGTACAAGATTTCAGTGTATTAGCATTAGCTTCAACACGAGTTAGAGAGAGAAAGCTAGAGAGATAACTAGCAAAATAGTTTAGATCCAAAATGGCATGAGGTAGCTACAAAATTTTGGTTTTTCATCATTAATTGTGAGGAGAGCTATACATATTTATGGATTTTGAGGTAGCTCGAGGTAGAACCACATCTATCCATTCCAAAATGACAACTAAAGTGACATCTAGAGTCTATATGACATTTGTCACTTGCCATGCATGAAATTCTACCAAATTTTTACAAGTGTGCTAGTTCTAACTAACAAAGTACAAATCATCATGCATGTGTCCATTACATTTTGTGCATGCGTTGCATGTCACTATGGATCACTTACAATTAATGCATGTGAATTGCCATGAGTTTCTACAAGCATGACTTTGCCAGTTCTATGTCTACAAACTATATGCAAGTTGTATTCTTCAATCTAGACATTACATAACTATGTAGCTCGAGTTCTATATAGGCCAAACTTGGCATTTTGCATTTATGAGATACATACTTGCATGGTACAACATTTGTAGGAAGCCAAGAAATCAATATGATTTCTTTTTCCAATTTTAACAATGATCCATCATTGTACATAAGATTTTATGATGGCATGATCATTATTCTTGATTTGTATGTAGATGACATTATCTTGAGTGGTAATGATCTAGATGGAATTAGAGATGTAAAAATTGCTTTAGCAAAAGAGTTTAAGATGGCAGATCTCGGCCTATTAAGCTTCATTCTTGGAATAGAGATTATTAGAGGATGTGATTTTAGCTTTATTTGTCAATCTAAATATGCTACATCCATCCTAGATAGATTTGGAATGAAGAATTGTAAAGGCATTGAGACACCAATGGAGCAACATGTAAAAGCATCTATTGGTTGTGATGAAGCATCCTTTGAGGACATCACATTATATAGAAGGCTTATTGGCTCTTTGATCTATTTAGCTATAACTAGACCTGATCTTAGTTATAGTGCTGGAAAGTTAAGCCAATTCATGCAAAGTCCTCTAGTTTCACATTGGAAGATGGCCAAAAGAGTTCTTAGATACATTTCATCCACTAAAAATTAGGGCATTTTGTATAGAGGAACTAATCTTGTCTTAAGAGCCTATAGTGACTCGGATTTTGCATATGACAAAGTGGATAGAAGATCAACAAGTCCCTTTGCCACCTTTCTATGTGATGGAGTAGTATCATGGCTTTCCAAAAAGCAAGATACCATCTCCCTATCTTCCATAGAATCCGAATACAAGGCCTTGACATCAACATGCAAGGAGGTCTTGTGGCTCAAAAGGCTATTGGTGGAGCTTCATGTCATGGAGGAGGAGATTCCTATCATCTATTGTGACAATGAATCAGCCCAATCACTTGCAACTAATCCTACATTCCATGCAAGCAGCAAACACATCGAAATTGCTCATCATTTTGTGAGGGAGAAAGTGCAAGCCAAAGAGATCAAACTCCAGCACGTGCCATCATCAAGTTGCTTGGCTGATTTGTTTACCAAATCTTTACCTAAAGATTCATTTGTCAAGCTTAGATCTTCAATTGGAGTTATTGATAAAAGCATTGTGATTTCCAAGGCTAGATTTGAGGAGGAGTGTGAAAAATTGCCTACATTGGCAAATCTAGCCATGTAGAATATTGTACATTTTGTCAATATTATTTGTTGGTTATTTGAATGGCCAAAGTGCCACTTGTACATTCACACCTAAATTAGGTTACCACGAGTCAAGAGGAGTGGTTGTGTCCATTTGGTAGTGATTCCTACATTGTAGGAACTAGACCATGATTTATGATGAGATTTGTACCTACCATGCACCTACCAAGCATGACTCTTGGATCTAGGCTAGGGTTTTCACATTAGGGTAAGAAAGTGGAGTCTACTTCCTTATTACATGCTGGATTTTCACCTAAATTAGCAAAGGAAGTGTGTTTTACTATGTATTCTCATTCTCCATAGTGAGAAGATAGAAACTTTTTGGAGCCTCAAAGAGAAACTCGAGTTTCCTCTCATTGTATGGTGATTACTTTTGATTTCAATGAAACCCAGCCTTGGCACATTCTAAACATTGTCTACAGGCCGTACTACAGCCTCGTTTCCACATGTGTGGAGTTGGATTATAGTTTTTGATCAATGATCTGATTGTCTCTACTTGTTTTCTATCAAGCTGCTAAACTAGATCTTGTTTTTTGATGATTAGTTTCTGATAGATTGTTTAACAAGCACACAATCAACCTTGTGGATCATTCAAAGATCCATTTATAGTCCTTAGTACTGTACTTTTCACAACTACTATAAATCAACCATACAAAAGTTTAAATATGCTCTTCAGCACTAGACATGCTACCTTCTATATTAGTGAATCATAGTTTTTAATGCTTCAACTTTAAAATTTCAAAATCTAAGTAAAGGCATAATTTTACCAACATGAATATTTGATGGCTAGCACAGGGAAAACTATGTTAGTTTTAATAGAGCATGCTCATAAATGTTCTAAAAATATTAAAATCTCATATCACCTCTCATGTCTAGATTAAATTGATGTTTAACATGCATAATTTCTTGACGTAGATTCTTATGATTTTTTAAGGTCAACAAACATTTCAAAACTCAAAACTATGTCATTAAGTTTCTTGAAGAATATTTAACATACCATGTTGTTTAGCACTTAGTTTTTCATTGTTACTACAAAATTTTTCAAACTATTTTGTACCAAAGGGTTTAGATTGACTAGATGTTTTGACATGGGTTTCTTTCTGGTGCCAAGCTCAACCACAAATTCATCTTTAAAAACAATGTCATAATCTTTCAAAGCAATATATATCATGTTGTCCAAGTTCTACACTCCATAAGCTTGGAATTAATAAGTCAAACTACTTTACTCTCACATTTGATTGATTGATTTATTTGTTTTTAGAATGTTGTGGCAACGCTACTAGATTGTTATGTACAAATAAATCCATTTGCAAGTATGTGTACTATATCCTTCCTAGAAATTATGTACCATTATGGTTTGAAGTTGAGCCATGCACCACAATCAGTAGACAAAAATATGTATAGCAACTAGCGTAATGGAGTTTACTTAGCTTCATCTTTTGGTCCAAACAATCATGTCTATATACAAGATAGTAAATGACCATGAAATCAATATGTGGAAAAAACTATTTTAAATATAGTAGATGACATTCTTATGCTTCTTTGCATTTGAGATGTGCTCAAAGCAGAACATACAAAATATGTCAGTGGGATCTTCATATGTAGTTGTGGATAAAGTGATATAATCTTCAAGGTCCAAGTTCACAAGTGGTCAACAATCACTACATAAACATAGGAACAAAAGGTTTCATTGAACCATTAGGGATGGAAAGTAAAAAGTCCTTGTAATGTGGACTTTAAAGGGTGTCAAGTTGAGTATGTTTTACATTATGCAAAAGGAAATATGATGTATAGATGATGCTTTGGCGGAAAATAATCATATCATGTACGAGCTAAAAAAATATTTCCACTAAATAACCACTATATGATGTCAATTCTTATACACCTATCCTTTAGTTTATGACTAGGATTATTCATACTTTTTTATTTGAAGATTTTCTAAAATCCTAGTAGAAAAAGAAATTATGCAAAAACAATATAAAGTACCTTATTCAATTACAAAACCTTGCCAAAAAGTAATATAGGATAAAAAATTCCTTGTAATCATTACTAGTAAGATAAGTGAAACTATATATGATTTATCTATGACATCACTAGTTTTTTTTTTAGTTCACTTTCATCCCACCTATCAATAAAGAAAAATCAAGTGATAGAAGTAGAATAACACACGAATATCTCCTTTTACTTGCTTGTATCAACACCACGTCATTTTAATTGTAAATTATACTCATTCAATCAATCAAGTTTTATAAAGAGTTTCAAAAATTGGAAAAATCTTATGAGTAGCTCCAAATTTTGACAATTTTGACACCCATTATCTTTATTTCAGGTTGGAGTATTGTACATATCTTTGTGCTTGTAGCTCAATATTTCTCCAAACTAATGATTTATCTCAAAAATAAAAAGTGCATTCTACAAAATATCTTCATCATGAAAAGATTGATGTGATTTGTTCCATTCCTCAATGAGCTTGCAAGCAATATTGTAGTTTGCATAAGTGAGACAATTATCATGTCTTGCTAATGCAATTTTTTTTCATTTGTATTAAGACACAAACCATATATATGTCAAGAACATCCTACAAAAACAAATATTTTTTATTTACTAAATCGGTTGGTGTTGCCTAACTTGTAGTACCTCTGGTAAATATTATAGGCATGCCAACTTTCAACCCCATTGACTACCTTGATTAGTAAAAGATGAGTATTTGGTAGTGTAATTTTACATATATACACAATTACATCTAGCTAACCAAATAATGTATATGTGATGTAAGTATGAAAGTGTGCCATTGAATTAATATTGGCAAGATACAATGTTTAAGTCCTACAGTACCATACATTAGTTTCGGATGTCTTCCAAATATATGCCAATACCTATAGCTTGAAAAAATTTACACCCACTTGTCATGTTCTATAGTTTTTTCTTCTCTTTAGCAAGTGTGGCATGTTTCTATGATGTTTAAAATCAAGTTAAGCCTTTTTTTGGGTTAGGTACTTTTCAAAATACTTCAATATATGTAAATCTAAGATTTCGAATCTAGATGTACTTGGCAATTGTTAACCTCTTTTTCAAATTTTTAGCAGAATAGATCATGGTCCAGTTAATTGAAAGACTATCAATCAAACAAACTATCAAAGAATTTCTTGTTTACAAAATTTTTACAATAATTCGGCACTCACTATGTATTGGTTGCATTAGTTCTCACTTAGTATTTTTTTAAATGATTCAATAGTACTCTATTTGTCCTAGATATTGCACTTGACTCCAGCCAACTTTTTCTATGAGATCATGCAATGTGTGGATTCCAATATGATTTATTTCTATGTCTTCTCCTCTCTTTGGCGCCTCACACTTTTTCCTTTACACATAAAAATGTTGGAGAACCATGTCATAGTATCTAGCTTAATAGCTCTCACTTCTATTGTCTATGAAAGTTAAAGTTTTCATGTGTTTCCAAGCCATATATGATATGCTCCTAGATAAAGAAAATATTATCATTCTGTGAATAATTTGGCCCCCTAAAATGTCTTGCAACAATTCTATCTAGGTAAGCATTCTTGTAGAATAGATTTTAATGCAATATAAAGGATTATCACTCCCTAGATTATTCACTTTTATTGGAGTTATAAGGCTTTTTATGTCTTTAAATATGAAAACTTGGTTATCTTTGGAAATTTGAAAGAACGAGCAACTAATACGACCTTGATGAAGTACCAAATTTCAATGAACAATTCTACTTTGCATATTTGAACAAATCTGTTGAAATATTTAGACTCCAAAATGTTTACATAAGTTTGAATAAATCATGTGTATTGACATTTAATATACTTCTTATCAAAATTAATTGACCAAAAGGGTTGCTAAATTTTGTTCTATTTAATATGATAGAGTTTTTTTTCTTCCACATTTGAATTCTAGACTTTGTTAAGCATAGCTCGAATTGACAAACTCAATTATTCAATAGTGAACTATATTTGAAGAATCCTCAAATGGTGTTCAACATTCAACAACGGTACTCTCTTTTGGACATGTACTAGATCTTCTATACCAGATCAAAAGACTTTGAATTTAGACAAGATCAACATGCAAAATAGAATGACTTCATACTCCTATGGCATTAGATGAATCCATCTGATATTTCATTTTTGAATAATAAGCAACATAATGAAAAAATAATATCGACAAAGTAATCAGATAAGTTAGATTTCAAACAGTGAGAAATGTTTTAGTTTGATATCATTCAAAACTCATACTATATGAAAAACTAAAGCCTGGATCATAGGAAATACATTAGACAATCCTTCTACTGTGTGTTAGAGCCTTTACTCCTTGTCCTAGTTATTTACAGTTTTCAGAGACACATGTATGTTTTGTAATTATTGTAATTACTGAAATGGCTAAGTCACCAGCCTGTGGTGACCTCTGTAAGTAAATTGTAAATAAATTGTAATTAGTTGGCATTGGACCTCAGAGAGTCGTGCTTAGCTTTGGCATGGGGTACTGGGTCATTCATTAGGAGTGGCTGGACTGACCTCCTAAAAAGTAAGAGAGTTGACTAGTCAATGGGACACTTGTCATATGCTCACTGGAGCACTTGGTCCAGTGAATGAGTGACACATGTTAGGGTTGACCGGTTAAAACATGACACGTGCCACATGCTCATAGAGACACTTGGTCCAGTGTATAAGTGACACATGTCAGCCTACTCACTTGCCTATGTGTCAGGGTACTGCCAAGTGGCAAGTGTCGACTGTGCATGGAATTGGCCATGTGTTGACATTAGGAAAGGTCAGGGTTAAGGGGTGCTTGAGGATTGTGCATAAGTGAGCCTAGAGAGAGGCATTCCTGATCATAATCTAGGCAACAAAGGTTGGGAGGAGACAAGGCAGCCAGCTCCACCATGTTTTGTGTGCTTTGATGTTTGTACATGCAGGGAAATCGATAGGGATCGACATTGTTGATTGTTGTGCACGGGATAGGCCAGGTTTTAAGTGAAGTTTCAGATTTGGAGTCTGACATTTGGTATCAGAGCGAGGGTTTGCAAGTTTTGGAAGCTTGGGACAACAAAAAACAAAAACGTTCTAGATAGAGAAAGGGGAGTTTTTTGCTCATAACTTTTGATTGAGAGCTCAGATGGCTATGGGATCTATTGCAAACTATTCCTATTGCTAAGGCACAGTAGCAGCGAAATCCAAGCGATTTTGAGAATTTTCTTGTAGCTTTGTTGTAAAGAAGCAGGCTCATATCCTCCAAGGAGCAATTCAGATAGCCCTGTTGTTGAAACACGTAATAAGGTTCAGGTAGTTTTTTGGCTCTTGGGGTAACCAGAGGCTCAAAAGGATTAAAAGTCAATTTGTGCAAAGGCAAGTTTCAAGTGACCTGAAAGGAGAAGGAGTAGGGGCTTCCGAGGACAAAGGATTGTATGGGTGGTCTAATGTCCAAAGAGGTCATCATCCTTCAATGCGACAAGTAGTTGTAGCTTCTAGGGACAACGATTGTATGGGCAATCCGATGTTCAGAATGGGCCAACGATCTTTGTTGCTAATGCCCCAAGACCAAGGGTGTTCCAAAAGTGAGAGTTTTGCTTTGGTTACTTGGTAGAACGCATGTGGAAGGAATGTCCACAAAATCCATTGCGGACTTCATGCAATTTTCTAGTGAAGCAGGCACAAGCACCTATGGCTATTGAAGAGCTGGGGCAGGATGAAGTACTCTTCATCTTGTGAAAGTGTCGATGATCAGGTAAGGTTGATGTTATTTCTTTTGCCACAATTTTTTAAAACGATGCAACACGTGTATCGATTTCCAGGTACTTCTTGATTGTTATGACTGGATAGTTGTGTGGTATGAATGTGTGTTCTGCTTGACACTAGGTCCTCTCATAACGTACTTGACTTTGATTGAAAGGTTGACTGTGAGCATGCAACCATCCCTGTACTGGTACATAGTCATGAGGGCTGATGGAAAGGGTACAATTGGGGGAGGTTTCAGGGTTGTGGATATGCCATTAACTATTCAAAGTTAGGTTAAGAAGTTGGATATAAAGATAATATGTTTGGCATGTTTTGATGTGGTACTTGGGATATGTTGGCACATAGTACAGAAACTCTACATCGCTTGGGGTACTCACGTGTGTGAGTTCCAGCGTGATGGTAGAATCCATTCACTTTGAGGTGAGCCTGATGTGCCTTTAGGACCTTTGATCATGGCAGCTTAGTATGTGGGGGTTCGTTGTGAGCATATATGTTTTTGTTTTTGTTTGATATGTTTACTGCTGGTTCCAAAAGTAACGTATGGCAAGAACAGGTTGACTTACTTATGAACCTAGACCAATAGACAGGTCATGGCATATGTGTGTGGGCTTATCAATACTTGAACTCCCTAGGGGCAAAGGACGGTATGGGACGCCCAATGTTCAAGGAGTTTGTCAAGCATTGATATCCTATTCCACATATTGATGATCCGCCATTGTACGGTGCTAGAAAGTTGTTTGAAAAATGGATATTAGTAACTCTAAGTTCATGAAGTGCATGTGCGTAAGACTACCTTCAGAACTTGTTTCAGTCACTGTAACTTTTTGGTTATGCCTTTGATTGACTAACGTCCCAACAACATGTATGATGTTGATGAACAATGTACTCAGACCGTTTATGGATGACGTTTTGGTTTACAGTTGTGGTGACGTGTCGTATGTAACTCACCTTAGAACTGTTTGTCAACCCTGAGGGATAAAATCTTGTTTGCTAATGATAATAAAAGATAGCATATTTGGGTGTTATCATGTTAGCTGAAGGCATAAAACCGAATCCAAGGAAAGTTGTTTACCTTCCGTGGCCTAAACCTACAGACTTGCTGGTATTGAGGGGCTCTCTTGGATTGTTTGGGTTTTGTTGCAAGGTGTGAAGGGTTGTTCACACATGGCTACACCTTTGACCAAATACGCTATAGAATAACAAGTGGACAGAAGTTCAGCAATGAAGTTTCAACGCTTTGAAATAAGTTGTGGCTGACTTTTTCACATTAAAGATAGTAGACCCTCATAAACCATTTGTCATAGTAATGGATGCAAGTGATGTCGTCGTTGGGACAATTCTGATGCAAGAGGGTAGGCCAGTGGCCTTTGTGAGTGAGAAGCTCAACCCTACTCAGAAGAGTTGTATGCCATTGTCCATGCTTTGAAAGTATGGAGGCAGTTTTTTTTTTTGTGTGGTGGTGCGGGTTTATATACGCCGACCATGACATTTTTATGTATTTCTACAATTAGCCAGGTGGGCTGAATTGATGCAAGAATTTCACATTCAAATTCGATACAAGAAAGGTATCGAAAATCGTGTGCTTGATGCATTATCTTGTATATTGTATCGAATGTACTTTGTGGTCATAGAGAATGACTTGATTGCTGAGATCAGATAAATTCAGCAAGAGGATCCTCATTGTTTATTGTAAGGAGGTTGTGAGAGAGGTAAATCTTGGCCAAGTAGAGTCTCAGAAGGAGAGCTCTGTGTTAAAAATTCACAATTCTAGCTTGACTAGTTTTGGTCATATGACTTGTAAATAGTTAGATGGTCATGATGTGGCTTGTCACACGTGCCAAATAGCATAGGATTCCATTCATAAGGATTTTCTCAAGTAGACCTAAGTGTTAGAACCTTTGGAATGAGTCCAAATTATGCTTAGATACAAGGGAGAAAAAATAGGAGCTATTTTTGGTAATTTTTGCATTGTTGAGGGATCTCCAAGATTCCAACCCTAACTTGGTAGGGATGAAAGATCCACCAAAATTAGCATTAGGGATAGGTTTAGGGCTACTCATACCTTCCCAAAACCGTGATGGATCATGTATATATAGGTGATGATATCTCACCAAAATCAATCAAGCAATTTCATGTTTTTTCTCTCATAATGGTGCAATTGCTCTCTATGTTCATAATTGTTTGAGTACTTGTGATTACTAATGATTATAGGATTGAATGTAGGTCTGGTGTACAGTACTCAGACTGTGGGAGGCCGTACTTTCACACGTGTGAAGCCTTCTTCAAGGATTTGGGCCATTTAGTGAGGTTCAAGCATAGGTTTTTGATGGTTCAACTTGTGCTAATCTTATGAAATCATAATCTATTGTTTTTCTCATCATTTCAAGTGTTTTAGGATCCTTATTTGCTGTAATTTTTACACTCTGATCTCTTTGCTCACACTTGCCTGAAGTATACCAAGGCAGATGATGGTATAGTTAAAGGAAATGGCAAACTCCCCATTTCAGTTAGTATTAAGTAAAGAGATGTGTAGGGAGATTTTGCATTTATGTTATGATAGTATTGGTGCTAGTCATCCGGATGTGGATTGGACCTATGAGATGATCCTATGTAACTTTTGGTGGCCCAATATGGTTTTAGGCCTACTAGTTTTGTTACGGTGGGAATTTCTCAAAGTGCCTAGTACAGTTGATTTCTAACTCTATGAGTAAATTAAGACAAGCAATCATGGTGCTAGTGAGAGATGAGTCCGATCGCCAGTAGTATGGGATATTGGTTATCGTAGGAGGCTTGATTAGGCCAGTTGTTGTTGACAACTCCGGTGTACGGAGATGAGTCAGTTGTGACTCTATTCAGGAGCATGGAGAGGAGATCCATGAGCCAGCAAGGATATTCGATAGGCGGGAGAAACGTCTGTGCCGCTTGATCTTTAATATATCTAGTTGCTTGGCATGGAAGACCTCTTACATCTGTTGCATGGGAGACCGCGCACAGTTTGCATGCATAGTACCCTAGTTTGGTCATGCGGACGATGTTTTTTTTTGGAGTGGGAAGGGATGTTAGAGCCTTTACTCCCTGTCCTGATTATTTACAGTTTTCAGAGACACATGTACGTTTTGTAATTATTGTAATTATTGAAATGGCTAAGTCACCAGCCTGTGGTGACCTTTGTAAGTAAATTGTAAATAAACTATAATTAGTTGACATTGGACCTCAGAGAGTCGTGCTTAGCTTTGGCATGGGGTACTAGGTCATTTATTAGGAGTGGTTGGACTGACCTCCTAAAAAGTAGGAGTTGGCTAGTCAATGGGACACTTGTCATATGCTCACTGGGACACTTGGTCTAGTGAATGAGTGACATGTGTCAGGGTTGACCGGTCAAGAATGACATGTGCCACATGCTCACAGGGACACTTGGTCCAATGTATGAGTGACACATGTCAGCCTTCTCACTTGCCTATGTGTCAGGGTACTGCCAAGTGGCAAGTGTCGACTGTGCACGGAATTGGCCATGTGTCGACATTAGGAAAGGTCAGGGTTAAGGGGTGCTTGAGGATTGTGCATAAGTGAGCCTAGAGAGAGGCATTCATGATCATAATCTAGGCAACAAAGGTTGGGAGGAGACAAGGCAGCCAGCTCCACCATGTTTCGTGTGCTTTGATGTTTGTACATGCAGGGAAATCGACAGGGATCAACATTGCTGATTGTTGTGCACGGGATAGTCTAGGTTTTAAGTGAAGTTTCAGATTTGGAGTCTGACACTGTGCATGGCAAAAAAATTGATAAGATCAGGACTTCAACCACTCTCAATGAAAGATCATATGCAAATATGTAAAACTCTCGATTGTTACATTAGAATTCGAATGAAGTACATATATTAAAATTACATAAGTAGACACATCCTTAGTAAATAGATTGCGTGTTTCCTTCGTTTGGTGTCTATTTAGTCTAATCCAATATATTATTGACATGTGTACAGTTTCTTAGTTGTTTATGCACCATGTCATCTTAAACCACTAGGATAATTACACATAGAAGTTCGCGACTGTCGAAGGAGTATGATGTTGTGACATTGAGATAAAATTGGCAAGATAAAATGTTCAAGTCACGGAGTAACATATATAAGTTTTGAATGTCTTCCAAGTATATTCCAATACCTGTAGCCTAAGAATATATGTCCACTTGTCTAGGTGGCCAACTATTGTTTCTTCTCTTTAGCAAGTGTGGCATGCTTCTATGATGTTTAAAATCAAGTAAAGCCTTTTTTTGGGTTAGGGACTTTTCAAAATACTTCAATATATGTAAATCTAAGATTTCGAATCTAGATGTACTTGGCTATTGTTAACCTCTTTTTCAGATTTGTAGCAGAATAGATCATGGTCCAGACTATCAAGTCAAACAAACTATCAAAGAATTTCTTGTTTCCAAAAAAATTATTAAATGTGAAAAAAAGTAGCTCAACAATCACTATGTGTTGGCTACATTAGTTCTCATTTAGTACTTTTTTAAGTGATTCAATAGTACTCTATTTGCCCTAGATAGTGAACTTGACTCCAACCAACTTTTCTATGAGATCATGCCAAAACTAGTCAAGCTAGAATTGTGAATTTTTAACACTCCTCCTCACTATCTGGCTTGGTTCAATCATTGCTTTACTAATCACTCCAAATGATGATCTGAACTTCATAAAAGGTGTCTTTTGAAGTGGTTTAGTAAGTAGATCAACTACACATTCATTGCTTGGAACATGCTCCAAAGCAATCTCCTTGGCTTGCACCATTTCTCTCACAAAGTAATGGCATATCTCAATGTGCTTAGATCTTGCATGGAAGATTGGGTTAGATGCAAGGTGTTGGGCTGATATATTGTCATTGTAGATGATTGTTGCCTCCTCTGAATCTATGATCTTTAGCTCCACCAATAATCTCTTGATCCAAAGTACCTCCTTTGTAGTGGTTGTCAAAGCTTTGTACTCGGCCTCGGTTGAAGATAGAGATATAGTTTCTTGCTTTTTTGAAAGCCATGAAACCACACCTTCTCCTATGAAAGTTGAATAGGCACTTGTTGATTTCCTATCCCTCTTGTCCCCTGCAAAATCCTGAACACTAAGTGCATGAAGGTTAATCACATCTCCTCTATATAGAATCCCAAAATCCAATGTACCCGAGATGTATCTTAGAATCCTCTTAGCCTTTTTCCGATGGATATTCAATGGTTTTTGCATGGATTGGCTCAACCTACATACACTAAAGCTAAGATCTGGTCTAGCTATAGTGATCCACATTAAGGAGCCTATAAGTTGCCTAAACAAAGTGATGTCCATGAAGGATCTTTCATCATCTTCATTTGGCACTTTTACATCTTGCTCCATTGGTGTGTCAACACTTTTGCATACTTCCATCTTAAACTTCTTCAAAAGACTTTGAGCATAGTTTACTTGACTTATAAAGATAAAATCAGATCCTCTAAATACCTCTATGCCTAAGATGAAGTGAAGACACCCTAGATCTACCATCTTGAACTTAAGGATAGATCTATCTTGATTTTTTTAATACCAAACGTTCTGACGTGGATGTTGCATTGCGACATCTCAGAATTCAGTCGCAGTCCAACGTCTGTAAACACAGAATGATGCCAAAATTTCACCAACAAATGTCCAATGCCCATCCGATGTATGCTTGGACGTCGGATTCCGACGTCCATAAAGTTGTCGGAATCCGACGCCTGTTAACAGAATGATCAAAAAAAATGTTCGACGTGTGTCCAATGTCTATTCGAAGCGTTAGAACGTCAGATTCTGACGTCCCAAATTAGGAAAAAAAAAATAAAAAATGCGTAAAAAACACCGCGCTCATTTTTATCGAATTGTTCTTGGAGTGGAGTTCTTGGAAATGCATGTTCGTGAATTGTTTTTAAAACAATATTTTTGAGTTGCATTCAACATTTGGATCAAACAACAAACCAAGCATGAGGCACTTTTCATTCTTAAATTATATTTTATTGCATTACTTCATGTTCATTATGAATGACAATACTTTATTGCATTGCTTTGTGCACATCATAAATTTCATTTAGATTTTTATGTATGATAGTGATTGTTGTTTTGAAATCCGACATTGCACATGGTTTTAATTTCTTAGTTGGTTATTACATCAATCCACATCCCTAAACTTGACATTGCAATTTTTAAAAAAAAGAACATTGCTCATATAAAAGCAATGGCAATATAGCACGATCATTTGCAATAATAATATTTTCATAATATGAATCAATGTATTACAAAATTGGTGCTTTAATGTCGCACGAGTCTTTCTAGATCTAACATCAACTAGAATTTATAAACCTAATCTACTCGTCGTCGTCGTGACGTCCAGTCTGCATGAACACAAGCAAACAAACTACATTAATATGTAATGCTTGATCATATTAAATTAAATAAAATTGACGTCATGATACAAACCACATTAGTATGAATACAAAAACTAGTACTTACATTTGGAGGATGACCCTTGCTCTTTAGTTTGTCTACTAATGTGTTGTACGATTCCCTGTAGGCATATTCGTATTCCTCCTTAGTTGGCAGACGTCCATAGTCCGCCAACCATCCATGCATTCAATTTAAGTTGAAATTAAATTAGGGCTACGTTGAAGCAGCTAGTCACAATGCATATTAAAAAATAAAAGCATATGAAATCAAAGATAAACTATAAGAGTAGTGTAAGTTCACTTACCATGCTTGCTTGCAATCCCGCCTTTCCGCTCGAGCCCAGTCTAGAATTGCCTATCCCATGCATCCTAGCGGCCGCGACACCTTTTTGAATCTTGTATTTATCTGGTGTTCGTTCATCCATTTTTACACGGTTCCAATCATTTCTTGAACACCAGGAGGGCTTGGATTGCCCGTCCCTATAAGCTGGTCATGCCATATCACGACGATGTCTAATCCATAAGCTCATATGCTTATGAATTTCCTTCTCCTCGAATTCCTCTTCTTGTTGGAATTCGTCACGAATGGTACCAATAACCTGTCGTTTATTGGCGGCAGGTTGTTCGGACCATTTACTAATCTGTCACCAAAATGGCGTTGGCATAAAGAATAGAGTCGGTCCAGAACCACCCTCCCTTTTCTATTGGCAATTATATTGCCTTGAGGATCCACGTCATAATAAGGATTTGTGGATGACTCTTCGGTGGGGGCGGGAGCCGCCGCCGCTTGTGAGGGACCACCCTCATCTTGTGAGGGACGCTTGTGAGGGACCACCCTCATCTTGGCTAAGCATACTTTGCAGTTGTGTTTTCTGCTCAGGAGTTAATGATTCATATAATTTTTTTACAGAGTCTCCCGAGCTTTCACCACTGCCTGACCCCGACATGATTACTACATTCATAAACATACAATACACTACAATAAACCCTAATATATTGAAATGAAATAGAAAAGAAAATCGATTACAGAACTTTAATGCATATTGGAGTAGAACTTTCGTACCTGTGTTAACAAAAGAAGAGCAATATGCATGTAGAGCTCGAGCCTGCACCAAGATGCAAAAGAATCATATAAGCGACAATGTATAAGAATAGTACTATCTAAAAATTTAAACATTAGAATCATACAATAATTTTATGTTATTTGTGTTTTGTACTTGTGCATATATGTAGTTTATCACAACGAGATGAATTACATTCAGAGCAGTCTAGCGATGAAGACACTACTCAAGTTAACAGGGTAAGTAATAAACATGCATGTTTTTTTGTTCATAAAAACTTTGTTATTATAAGTTAAAATATTGTGCTAAAGTGACATGTACTTGATTTTTGTTTCTCGTAGAGAAATTATTATCAAAATAAAATATGTCGCACGTGCCTCAAGTGTGATGGACAAAAGATGCGTGAAAGACGCATTGTTGAAAATCATTTGTGGAAGTTTGGATGAAAAGAAGAAGGTCAACCATCGAATTTGGAAGACGTTGAGGTTTGTTAATTTTATATGATTGTTTTTTATTATAATCTTCGTCAATCTATATATGTCACTTATGGAATTTGTTTCATGTGTGTAGCCAATACATTGAATGCCATTCCACGGAGTTGATCCATCCGTGTTTAGTTACAATCAACGTCAAGTTTTGATAGACATGAGAAAACAAAGAATGAAACAAATTGAAGAGGCAAACACAATTGGAAAAGAGAATAATCAACTTGATTCTAATGATTTTGATGATGAGGTGCAACACGATGAAGCAATGCACAACATGTTTGAATCTTAATTTGAAACAAATGAGAATGATGATATGCATGCATCTTCTAATAAAAACGGAGATCACGAACAATTTGAGATGGATGAAGATGAGATTCTATTGCGCAAGGAGGCAGACACTCCTCTATATCCTCGAACATCCATTTTGAGACTAGCTATGTCAATTCTTATTCTAAACCTTCAAGCAACATACAAATGGAGTGATCGTAGCGTTCGGGTACTTAACGCATAATACAACTATTATACTTTATAGCATATTTACGTTAAGTTAAATTTTTTTCTTTTCTAACAACTCACAATGCTCTTTTTTTAGGTTGTTGCATCAAATACTTCCGAAAGAAAATGTGATACCTAAAACATGAAAAGAAGCACAAAAGATGATGACCATGCTTGGAATGGATTACAACACAATACATGCATGTCCAGAAGACCATGTTCTATATAGAGGTGAGCATTCAGAAAAGCTTCCATGTACCATGTGTAACGCTTCACGTTTTTGAGATGACGTACAAGGGGATAAAGTGCCACGAAAAGTGTTACGACATTTTTCAATTATCCCACGATTGCAACGTTTATTTCGATGTAAATATTTGGCACAACTAATGGATTGGCATGTGAAAAATCGATCTACGGATGATGTGATGCGAGTACCAAGTGATTCACCTGCATGGAAACATATTGAAGACCAATGGCCTGAGTTTAAAAACGAACCTCGTAATTTGAGATTTGGTCTTGCTATGGATTGCGTAAATCCTTTTAGCGTTCAAGCATCAACTTGGTCCACATGGCCAGTTGTGCTCGTTAATTACAACATACCTCCATGGTTGAGTATTAAAACAGGACACTTGTTATTGGCTTTATTGATTCCAGGAAAGTACAAGGCCAAGAACATGGATGTGTATCTTGCACCTTTGGTCGATGAATTGTGCATTCTTTGAAATGGTATTCACGCTTACGACATCTCGAGACCTTTACAACAACAAAACTTCGTTGTTCGTGGAATTCTAATGTGGACGATGCATGACTACCCCAGTTTAAGCGAATGTTCAGGTATCTATATACTGAATCTAATCCATTTTAGGGTTTAATGTTTGAGTATATTTAACTAAGCTTATGTTTAATTTGGTTTATGAACTATGCAAGTTTAACCACATCGGGTTACAGCGCATGCTATATTTGTGGACCACTTTTGGAGGGTCGACATAGCACAAATATGTTAAAAAAAGTGATGTACAAAAATCATCGCAAATACTTGCCGCCTGATCATCCTTTTCGAAGGTTGAATAGGCAATTTTTTGGAGGGCGAGGAGATAATCCTCTAACTACACCACCACCCCCACGCATGGGAGTAGCGGAATGGCATGGTGAATGGCTTAAACATCACGACGTTAATTATTCATGGAATGAATCCATTGATGGTATGAAACAGTTGTCTATTTTTCATAAATTATTCTATTGGAGGAATTTATTGATAAACCATCTATTGGATCCTATGCACATATTCAAAAATGTCGGTAAATCCTTATGGAACCACATCATTGGCATAAAAGACAATTCCGTAGCTCGTAAAGATCTACAAGAGGCCAATGTGAAAAGACCCTATTGGATTAAATACACCGAAGGTGGAGATGAGATTCTACCTAGCATGTTGTGGATTCTTATAAAAGAGCAACTCTCATATGCTAAACATGTCATAAAACAAATGAGAACTTCAATAGGCTATGCACATTCTTTATGCAAGTCATTTACCAAATATGGTAAATTAAGTGGATTGAAATCACATGATTGACATAAGATGTTGCAATTCATACTTCCACTTCCTATTCGAGGTTTCTTCAATGATGATGTACGAAATACGCTTTACAATTTGTCATCGATGATTAGGTTTGTATTTTTTTTAAGCACTTGTATAAATATGTGATATTTCAATTTTTTTTGTGTTAAACAACCTAATGTACTATCAATCTTGCAGGTGGATTTCCTCAAAAGAAATAAAAAATAGTGAATTGGATTCCATGAAAATCCAAATGATCGAAATGGTATGTTTGTTGGAAAGAGATTTTTCAACTTCCTTTTTGGATATACAAGTTCATCTTCTAGTGCATTTGGTCGAAGAAGTATCAATTGCGGGAGCTGTGCACACGAGATGGATGTTCTACCTTGAGCGCTTTATGAAAGTTTTGAAGGGCTTTGTGAGACAAAAGACAAGGCCAGAAGGTAGCATTGCATAAAGTTGGGTTGTACAGGAATCTTTGTTTTATATCACCCAAATAATCTCACAATTGCATCTTGCAAGTCCAAAAATGTGGTGTGGAGAAGAAGGTGAACGTGTTAAGGGTGAAGTAACACAAGGAAATGGTGTGCAAAAAAGACTTTCACCCCAATTAAAAGAGAAAATTGACACATTCATATTATATAATTGTGGACATATGGAAAAGTGGATTTCAAGGTATGAAGAAGCCAAAAAGGAAAGAAACATAACATTGAAACGAAGAAGAAATATCAATCGAAAAAGAAGAAGGGCGTTGGAGAACGACGAACCTTTGGAGCCTTTACCTTCAAAATGCTCTCGTGAATGGGTTTTTGATACGATGCTAAAAGCATCCGAAAACGGAGAAGAAGTGACCGAATTAGAATGGGAATTTGTTCGTGAATGTGGATGGAAGGTTAGTGTAATATTGTTTATGTGAAGTTTTGTTTTTGTACTACTCAATATATGAATAGTACTTCTAATTACACACATTTGTTTTTATTTTTTTTGTGTTTTAGTATACGTCATACACTGCCATGTGGACATATGGACACCATTACCGTGTTGAGAGAGTTGACAACAAGCAACGTACATATGATTGTGGTATAATGGCCAACTTTCAACAAGAGAGTCGTTCTAGTGCGAGGGACCCTAATGTCATTTCGGACGACCTAGACTATGTTGGCACATTGCAACATATTTATGAAGTCGATTACGAGACTAACAACAAATACTTTATTTTTGACATAAAATGGTTTAAGGTCATCTATCGTGGAAGCAATGCCACAATTAGAAATGATAACTCAAAGTTTTTTCAAATTGACTCAACAAAATGTATATCGATGGACTCTCATGACACTTTAGTATTGCCATGACATTACGAACAAGTGAGACTCTAAAATTTCAATGTCATTAATATTCGCAATCCAATTATTTATGTATCGATCTTATAAGACTAACTTAATTTTTTTTAATTCTTTGGTAGATTATATTCCATCCAGATCAAATAGACCCAAGATGGTGGTATGTGATCCAACTTAATGCAAGAAAATGATGCACGTTCAAAGGAAAAAATATTATTGAATTGGATACACATGACGAACCACCACCAATTTTGACGACATTTTGGAAGAACCTGAACCACTCATCCAAACTCCAAATGATGTCGAAATGATGGGAGAAGAAGGTACAAATGAAAATGATGAGATTCCTACGATCGTACAAGATCGAATTGGGGGTAATTTGAGGCCCCCACGTTTGGATGAGATAAATTAGAAGAAGAGGAGATTGAATACGAGGGTAACTCACATCATGAAAGAGACACGATCAAAAATTTACAATTATACCTAGACCTAGATTCAAATGAGTGTCAAGACTTGTGTGATGACGAAAATGATGTAAATGATGAGAATGATCTATGATTATCTATCATTATTTTATTTATGTTCGTCGCAATATTTTTTATGTATATTTTTATAAATAGAGTTGAATGTGATAATTATAATACCTGAACCTTGCGGTTATGTCCTATTTCAGAATGTCACCACATATTCCCTCCTTGCAGCGTGCAGGTTTTTCCATGCAAGTTGGAAAGATTAGAACCTCGCCTTTAATGGGAGAAAAGTAAGGGCTACACAACTTCCTAGGATTAGGGATTTTAATTATCTACATTTCACCTTTGCATATTAATTAATTGCTAGTGTATGTGATAAAATATGATATTGCTTTGAACAAAATGAAAATTATGAATTACATTTAATTTCTTACTATGTTAGATAACGTATGCTAATAATAAAACAAATTGAACCAACACAAACTCACCGGTAAACTCACTCGAAGCTTAAGTGCAAACGTGCAATTGCTCGCTCTTTAAACGCTTGCTCTCTCTTTTTTGAAATATTTTTGTCACATGCACAAGCAATTAAAAAATAACACTAAATTACACAATTGAACCATTATTATTAGGAAATTCAAACATACAATTACCATCAAACACTATCTAGTCATCTACTACTATAAATCTTAATCAAAACACACTCACACACATACACACTCTCTCTCTCTCTCTCTCTCTCTCTCTCTCTCTCTCTCTCTCTCTCTCTCTCTCTCTCTCTCTCTCTCTCTCTCTCTCTCTCTCTCTCTCTCTCTCTCTCTCTCTCTCAAAATCCAATATAAATTCTACCAAACACTTTATTTATCTATCACTCTTAAATACCCTAAACTAATGCATAATACAAAACACACACACACACACATTCTCTCTCTCTCTCTCTCTCTCTCTTAAAACTTTATTTTTTAAAAAAAGACTCCAAAATCTTTCAATAGCTTCAACCTCTTCTCTCTCTTTCTCTCTCACAAATTACAAATCTAATAATCCTAAATAATACTAATAATCTATTACAAGACCATTCAAAACCATTTTAGATCAATGCAAAATTTAAAAAAAAACACACACACACACACACATCTTTCACACTCTCTCTCTCTTCTTAAAACAAACAAACAAACATCAACCTCAAACAAACAAACAAAAAGCAAAACAAACAAAAATCAAGCACCAACCTCAAACAATGATCTTCAAGCATTGATCTTGAAGCACCTTCAAGCACTGATCTTCAAGCCCTCAAGCCCTCAAGCACTGATCACCCTCAATCACCCTCAATCGCTCAAATTTGCAAAAAACAAAGTGAAAGAAAAGGCGCCGGATCACGTGAATTCGAAGATTGAAACAGACATCGGAATCCGACGGCCTCCAAACACGTCAAAATCCAACGTCTATGCCCATTCAGGCCCAGACAAATGTGCCAGATGTCGTGGACAGGCATTTTGGCTTGCCGACGTGGACGTCGAATTCCAATGTCCACGTCGGATTACACGTATTTTTAAAAAAAATTTATAACAGGTCATATCCACATATGCAAGTCGGAATCCGACATGTCGGACTCCGACGTGCCTTTGAAAAATTGGTTGCCGCCCATATTTTTCGATCGCTGGACTCTGGTTTTTGGATTTTGTACTGGGACGTCGGACTTTGACGTGTCGGATTGCGACAGATTATGAAATTTTTGAGCATACGTCGGACGCGAACATTGGAATCTATGCGATATGTTATTGTGAGATTCTTTGTTATTGTAGGAATGTACAAAACACCTTCTATGTTGATCTTTTTGGAAGATCCTAAGAAGGGGAATGCTACCAACTCCTTCAATCTTACAAGCTTCATCATTTGCTGTATAGATAGACTTCATAGGTCCATCATAAGATAAGAGAGAAGAGAAAAACTCCCTTTTGCTAGTCATGTGTGAACTAGCACCGGAGTCAATCCACCAAGGATCTTCTCCTTTAAAGCTTGTTGAAGAAAATATGGACATCATGAGAGAGTCCTCATGTGAACTCTCCTCCTCCTCTTCTTTTCTCATGTTGGCTTGGCTTTGATCTTGCTTCCTCTTGAAGCATTCCGAAGCATAATGCCCCATTTTGCTACAATAGTAGCACTTCACCTTTGATTTGTCCTTCTTGACTTTGGTGGTTGATAGAGATGCCTTTGATGGTCCTTCTTGATCCGCAAGCTTTGATGAAGCCTTCTTGAATGTTGATCCTTTGCCTTTGGACTTCCCTTTGCCTTTGGTGAAGAGATCTTGGTCATCTCCACCTTGGATGGAAAGTCTATCCATCCTCTCTTGCATTTGGCTCCTTCTTGATTCCTCGGCCATGAGTGTGCCTTGGAGTTCTTCAAGTATGGGTAGCTTACCCATAATTGCATATCCCTGAACCAAATTGTCAAAATCAAAGCTTAATCCATTCAATATGAGTTGGACAAGCTCTTCATCCTTGATAGGATCACCTATGAAGGCTAGCTCTTTGTTCAAGTCCTTCACTCTTAAGACAAAAGTATGTGCACTCTCTCCTTTCTTTTGATAGCTTCTATAGATTTGATTCTTCAAAGCTAACATTCTAGTTTGGTTCTTGGATTCATAGACCTTTTGCAAAGTCTCCCAAGCATCTTGAGTTGAAGTGCAATCTTATCCAATCACAAGCAAAAATTGATGAAAATTTGATCTAATTTGATGCATAAGTCAAGCAATGGTTGGACTGAACCTAAATCACTTTAGGAGGTGTCCTCTACACCTTAGAACAGCCTTTAAGAGTCCCCAAATCTCTGATCTTTCCTCTCCTTGAATGCTAGAAAGCCTCCTCTATGAAATCATCTCCAAAACTCGCTTAGAAATCAATGTTTGGAGCAAGCAAAACTTGCTATCTTGGTAATGTGGATTGAATTCAACTTTGCCTCTGGTTTTAGACACCTAAACACCTGCAAATGAAGTCACACAACACAATCTCAAATGGAATTGACTCACTTTGAGTTCTAGAATCAATGCTAGATACTAAGATCCAATCTACACAAGATTTAGATAAAAAATTGTGATCAAATTGAATGAAAAACAAGGATTTAGTTCAGTTCAACCTTTAGGCTCTGATACAGTTAAAATTATAGCAAATAAAGATCCTAAAATACTCGAAATGATGAGGTAAACAATAGATTATGATCTCATAAAATTAGCACAACTTGAACCATCAAAATCCATCAAGAATCTATGCTTGAACCTCACTAAATGGCCCAAATCCTTGAAGAAGCCTTCACACGTGTGAAAGTATGGCCTCCCACAGTCTAAGTACTGTACACCAGACCTACATTCAATCCTATAATCATTAGGAATCACAAGGACTCAAACAATTATGAACATAGAGTCCAAGGGAAGAGTGAGAGTGGACATCAATTTTTTTTGGAGTAAAAGATTTGAACAAGGAGCTTGCCTATATTAGTGATCCATTGAAGAACTTGATTCTTGAGGGAAAGTAATCTTGAGGTATTCTTGGACTCATAGATCTTTTTAAGAGTCTCCCAAGCCTCTTTAGCCAAGGTATATCCTCCTAGTTCCTTGAGCAAATCATTTGCAACATTCATTTTAGTACAATGGAGTGCAATCTTGCATCTCTTCTTGTATTTAGTCACCTCTTGTATATGGATTGGCTCGTCTTCCTCTCCACTCACAATATCTATCAAATATTGCAAAACAAAGATTGATTCCATTCTTAAATTCCAAATTGAATAAGTGGAAGAGTTCAATATATTATTAGATTCCAACAGATAAGCACTCATTGGTGCAATCTTCTACAAGAAGTAATAGATTCTAGAAATCAAGATAGATTTTGCAAGCTTTGATCACAACTAGTTATCACACTCTTAGGGACTTGAGAAGTATCACACTTTGATTTATCAACAAGATCTAAGATGATATTGATCTTGGGAATTCATCTTCTAGGAATGATCTCCTTCAACAGCTTCGCATTCAACCTCACATAAGAAACCTGCATGTATAAATTTTGCATTCCATCAAGAACCTTGGTGATAAAATTACCAATAGCTTGTAATGAATATGTCATAAATCAATCATGAACTTTGTGATTTCTCTTGGCTCAAATATTACATGCCATGTTCTCGTAATGTATTACATAATTTGATTCCCAATCTATGTACAACACCCATAAGTCTGGATTTGATACGTTGATATCTTGTAGTAGATTATCTTTGTCAAACTAAACAAGCTTAGTGTTGAATTTCACACGTGTGGATTGTCCACAACATGTACTTGTGATCTCCTAAGGTTTGTAGATGCACCAAGATCAAGACTAGATTGAGATTCAAAATCAATCTTAGATCCTATGGCAAAAACACACTACTACATGCATTCAATCACTTCCAACTCTCACTCACACGTGTGAGAAGTATTACAAAAAAAATCTAAGTAAAAACAAGCTGCTCTCCTCGGGTAGAGAGAGAAAATGCATCATGAGCTCTCGAGTAGAGAGAAAGCTAGAAATCCAATAACTCACAAAATCCATGAAATCACCAAATCAATTAGATTCAAAATGAGGAGTACAATGATACTAGTAGGTCCACAAGCTACCACTATGCTTAACTATGATTGGACCATATTTTGTCACCTCTTGATCCTATTGGATCATTGATCCATGCACCTCTTAATTCTATTGGACTATATTCAAGCACACCTCAATTTCCTATTGGACCTCACAAGGTTCCACCTCTATATCCTATTGGACCTCTTGGAATTCATCAAACAAAAACTTTACACTTGTCTACACTCTAATTATCAAGTGTTTAGCCTCTTACCCTATTTTGGCTCAATAGTGGCATTACAAGTGGAAATGCATAATTTTGCCATCTATGCCAAATTTATTCCTATCAACATCCTACACCTAGATGCTTGATGTAAAAAACATAAGACCCCTATATCCAACATAGATAATCTTTTTCAATTCTTCACACTTAGACTTTGTCGTAGGCCGAAAAAGATCAAACTAGGCATGGTATCTCTAGTAATCTAGTTGCCCATCATAATAATTGTATAAATTTAAATCTATCATGTTTTAAATATTCTAATGTATATAATAATGTACAGTCTATATACAATTTTGAACTTTTGAAGGGATTGAAAAAAAAAATTACTTGGAGGATTCCTCAACATGAAAATCATTTCTGTACTATATCCAATTTGTTCCAAAGAAGTAGAAAAGTATCCTTGTCCCAAAGTGGTTCCCAATTTTTCCAATTGAAGCCCATCAGGCTTGGAAACACACAATAATCCACACGCAATTGAAGTTCAACGTTAAATTGCATGGCAGCCATACTCGAACTTTGTAAATAAAAATTGCAAATTCTTTTGCTTGTACCTTGTCAAAAAAAATTTATTTCACGTTTCCAGTCTGCTTCGCTTTGGAGGCTTTAGAAGCTTCTTCTTCTTTAGCATCAAGTTCATCGTGTATAATGCATCCTTGATCTCCTGCTTCATGGAATCATTTTTCCTTCTTAGTCGATCATTCTCGAAAACCTACTCTAATTGGTTAGATTATATACATTGCATCTAGACAAGTTAAACTAGGTTTTTGGATTACCTAAAAGTTACCATTTTAGGGAAAGTTTAGAGAAAGTGGCAAAATGACATTATGGTTGCTATAAATAGTTGTACCAACGTGGAGAAATCATCTTGATGTTCTCGTTTTGTATGGATAACTTTTCTCTTTTGATTCTATGTCCATCTCTTTCGTATTTCTCGTGATATCTTGATTTCTAATGTGCAAAATATGATTTTTCTTGTTGTACTTTAATCTGCATGTTGAAGGACAATATGCTACTATTGTAGGGACATTATTGTGAAAATTGTCAACTAGTTTTGACATTTTAATTAGCAATTTTGAAGGCCAAAGTGAAATCTCAACTTAGAGTTAGTTTCATAGATGTCAATAAGGCTCTAAATAGTGTTATTACTATTTTTGGCAAGTAGCTAAGTGGATGAGGTCGAGTTTGGACCCATTCTAATTGGTTAATTTTGGTACATTGCATTTGGACAAGTTTTTCTAGGTTTTTGGTTAAGTACCTAAAAGTTGCCATTTTAGGGCATAGTTGGAGAATAGGGCCAAATGACATTATGGCTATTATAAATAGGTGTACCAGTGTGGAAAATTGATCTTTGTTCTCTTATTATACATGGAGAACTCAGCTTTGTTGATCCTATGTCCATCTCATGTCATTTTCTCATGTATCTATTTCTATGTGTAGAATGTTGATTTTCTTGTAGATCTTGAATCCACACATGTGAAGGATAGTAGGATGTTGTTGTTGTATGGACAAGGATAGTACCTTAATATATTTGATGTTCATGACCAAATCTTTGTGATTTATGCAAATTGTTAATTTCTACCTTCTAACTAGTTCTAGTTGTGTTGATCAAATTGACCCAAGATCAAAGATCCATTAAGTGCATTTTGGATTTGTAATATTCACATGGTATTAGAGTAGGTTGCAGGTCAAATTTGGAGAATCAAGCATATCTAGTGGTGGATTTAAGGGCGCCATAATTTTTTTGTGGATCTGGAGGCTCTACACACTCGAATCAAGTTGTTGGAAGCATAGAAAGTGGATCTTTGTGATCCTATCACCATTTTAGGTCAAAAAACTTGTAGTATGCCTATTTTTGAATTCATTCATTGGAATTTGGAGACAAAAATTACCTATGGTAGAAAATCATATATTCTAGTAGACGTCATATCAAGATTCTAGCTATGAAACTTGGCACATGATCCATGACTTCCTTGATTTAAGTTACCTCCTTGATTTTGGGTAATTTTTCTAACTTATAGAAACTTGGATAAATATCTTCTACAAGTCCAAACTCGAGCTATATTGATATTTCCACACATGTGAACAGACATCTACACATGGGAGATCACTCCTAAGCTCATGTGTAGCATTTCCTACCAATAAAATGATGCCAAGTGGCATATAGCTAAAAATACTAGATTTGGCCATTTTAGCCACTATATCTCGAATCAAATGATATGTACAACCTATTGTTGGATTATTCTCCTGATTATCGACTAATTGTTTTGAATCATCGTCCACTACATTATCTAGCTCTACAATTGTATGCATGTTTCTACATAGTCTGTAGAAATACTTGAGAATCGCTCAATTTCCAGGAAGTACTAACTAGATGGATGCTAGCTCATGATGGCCAATTGGCCATTAAGATCTATGACCTAATTAGTCGTCCTAATGGACTTGCCGATACTTCTATTGTTTTCAATCAAGTAGCAGCTCTCTCAAGCTTTCAAGCTTGAACACTCTTGAGCATTATAGCTCAGTTCTTTAAAGTTCTTTTAGAGTTTTGCTATTAGCGCTTACTGCTTATCAGTGCAAATTCAGACAAAGATCTTTAGTTACTCAAAGATAGCTCAGACTTTGCGGTTTCTATCCGCAATTGTCTTGTGCTCATCTATTTCATGTTGAATCAATCTATCATTTATTGCGTTCAGTTTTATATCAGAATGTATGAATCTCTGTGATGATTTTGTAGCTGATAAATCATTTTGCTTTTGTTTGATAATTCATTTTTTGGCTACGTGATCACTGTAGTACTGACGATTTCAAAGTTAGTTACTATAAGATTGAATGTGATTTTTGTCATTATGTTTTGTTCAATAATGATAGCCATAATCATGCATTAAGAAAGCATGCTCCATTCTGCTATGTCCGATAAGTTGTTCATTATCTTTGACTTGTTGTTACTGCTATCACCTCTTTCCAACATGGTATCAAAGCTCTAATATATAATATCAGAGTGTACCAACATGGTATCAGAGCGATTTGTTATACTAGGGCTCTAATAATTGATATCTTTTGAGATATCAAGTCGATATCATTTGATACTTAATTACCAATGAGTTGTGGGATTTTGTCACGGGTACAAAAGAGAAGCCTAAAGATGACATAGCTGACTTAAAGTGGAAGTCAAAGGATGGTAAAGCCTTTTGCGCTTATTACTCTCAATATATCAGACACTCAGATTGGCCACATAGTTGAAGCTCAAACTTTGAAAGAAGTATGGGGCATTCTGAGATCACTATATATAGTATTTTTTTTTCAAAACCAATCCTCGTCGACTTTACCTAAGCTCTCTTATCCTATTTTGTATCTCCAATATAGTAGGCAAATGTTAGTTTTCAATTATCTATCTCAATGAAGGTTTCTATCTCAGTGAAGGTTTCTTATAATTCTGTGAGCGTTCTGCATAAAAAAAAACCCTCACAAAGTGGAAAAAGTATTATGATACTGCATAGAAAACATTTGCAAAGTCTATCATAGCTTTGTCACAGCGTTTTAGCTTTAGTTAAGAGAAGAAATATTAGTTTGATCAGAATCACCAAATATAGTAGTTTAAGTAAATTTTTACGCCAAAATCTCAAAAAAATCTTCATTAGAATATTGTTTATTGAACCCTCGCCTAGGTGATCTTTGCTACTATCATAGTTTAGTTCAGATTAGTCCCATTTAGCTATTGAGAAATCAGTGAAGATTACTAAGCTATAGAAGGGCTATTGTCAATATTTTCCATTTTAGAGTATAGCCTAGTTGATCCAATTATCGATCTCAAAAATCATTTCAACATAAACCATCATTTTGATGGATGATACTCATATCTAATCAGACCTTGTAAACTCTCAAAATCCGTTTTTAATGTGACAACTAGAAGTCATTACTCTACTAATTATGAAGAATTTTCACCATATGAAGATTTTCAATCTCAAGAGATGGATCAGAAAGATCAAGAGTATGATCTACCACCACCACAACCTATAATTAGAAGAATACCCCATTTGGTGATATCACAATATATGGAGTCATAGATCTAATCAGAATTTTATTTACAAAAGCTTGTGAGATCTATGGTGAAGTTAATCTAGAGGATAAGCTTAAACTATTCAATGGCACTTATAGGAGTTACAAAATTATTGAAGGACCAATATCCTCAAATAGTCAAAGAGAAGGAGCAGAATTGTGAGTATTCTTATCATTCAATAATAAGATCTCTTATGTACGCGATGATCTATATCAGACCATACATAGCTTTTGTAGTTAGCTCCTTAAGTCAATTCATGTCTATTACACATTGAAAGGCTCTTATTAGAGTTTTGGGATATATTTGAGCTACTATGGACTTTTGCATTTGTAATGGAACAGTCGATAATGACAAACTCAATATTCTCAGTGGTTATTTAAATGCAAGTTGGGTAGGAGATGTAGACACTCATAAATCCACTTTTGGATTTACATTCTTCCTATAGTTTCTATTAAGGTAATTTCCTTGAAAATGTTGACAAGCCAAAGGTGGGGGCATAATATTAGTGCACCTTACTCCTATGATATTCTATTGTTGTTTCAAGAAGTCACATTTGATTCTAAGGTAGGAATATTTCATTCATGTCATCCATATAACATATCAACATATCTTTTATGCCATCTATCCTTGAGTTAAAATCTATACTTTCATACTCCCTTTCCATTAGTACGTTTCTAACTATGTAATCAAATATAGCTGGTAATCATCATGATGATATGGTTGATGCATAATAGGATCATGTCTACTTTGGGTCACCTGGTAAGATCCAAAAGTGGTAATGGTACTGGCGCGTACGGGTCATAAGCATTACATCCGGTGGTTGTACTTGTCTCCCACATGTCGGTCTTGAGATTCATACTATTCATAGCCTAAGATATTTTTGAAACCTAAGTTATTGCTATTTGAGCATCTTCCATCATGATGGAATTTGCTACTGCCTCATCTAATGATTGGGGATTACTTTGGCATACAACTTTAAATTGTAAATCTCTCTTTAGACCCCTTAAAAAGAAAGTCAATAGTAATGACAAAGCTAGTTGTATCGCATCGGGTACTTGTCGAGATAGTGTGATGGATCATCATATCCTTAGAAGCTACTCAAGCAGAAAATGGAACAACTTATGGCGCAGTTTGATAAAAAACTTAGGCCTTGTAGGGAGCTGTAGCACCAACTCCAAATCCACCGAAACAAAACCAGATACAATATCCTCGTCGAGAGAATGTATAGTGTTTAGTTTGTACTCAAAACCATACAACGAATAAGTGTCTAGTTTTGAAACAAAATCTCAAACTGACACAAGGTTTTGCCATCTGTGCAATGCATCTTCGTATGAAATGGCATTCGCCCATTCAACCCTTAGATCATACAAAAAAAAAGGACTCGGTAGCAGACCCCTTATCCTTACCATCAGTGATCACCGAATGCGACACCACGGTATGATGGCATACCAAATAATCAACAGCGCATGGCCTTACCTACACCATCGGGGCCAGCTAACAACCAAGTGGCTCATATAAATCTGGCAGCAGTAGAACAAGGACTATCACCCCAACATGAGAAACAATAGTGGTACAGATTGGAAGAGACATTTGTCAATCCTGCAATCAATGAATACTATGCAACCTATGCTGCACAGCCTCAATGTCAGGGAGGCAGGATCTATGGCTGCTATGGATGCGGCGAAGGTTACAAAATTGCTGAGGGACAATATACAACCTTTTGCAGAGAATGGGGATACGGGCATTGCCTCAAGAACTGTCGATTTTAAGTCTGGAACAGGTGCACTCTTGAACTTAAGCACAGTACAACCAATAGCAGTTCCAGAAAGAATGCCACGAGAAAAGCAAAACCCCCATGTTCCAGTGCTTGTAGTTACGCGAGCGTAGAAACAAAAGGGAGTGGCCCCATCACCACCTCCACTAGTATCAATGGCCGACGACCAACCCTCAGCTCTAGGACCATATTCGAATGTGAGGGAAGAAGGAAGGATAGACCATAAGGTCTGCCATTGGATACAAAAAACACAAGAAGAGGAAGTTGCACAAGCAAGAGAAGCTCCTGCAGGACCTCAACCTACGAAAGAACCAGCACCACAATGGCATTCCCAGTGAGAACGGATCAAAATGATTACTTGCATCATCATGAACCACAATTTCATATGGAAGTGCCAGAGGTCTCACAAACAGGTGTGCTCACCAGTTTACTGTTTAGTCGTGTGAACTTATCTCTCAGTGAGTTACTGCGGATTGCACCTCAAGCCAAGAGCATCCTAGCTGAATGGGCCAAAATAGAACTAGAAATAGCAGCATAAGGGCCCTTATACTATGCGGGCTACGATGGAATGAGTAACGTCCTCCATATTGGGATAGCATAGGAAAGTGAAGAACACAACATCACCTTGCCAATCCACCGCAAGAGGTTTGAGGACGAAACAGCAGTGGTAGATGGAGGATCATGTGTAAATTTGATCTTTACTACCTTGTATCAGAAATGGGGTTTGCAACTATTGAAGCCAACAAAAGTTGCCATCTTATAAGATAAATTCTTATGGAACCTTTTTGAGAATCTTTTGAGACTCGCCAAATTTTAAAAAATAAAACTTGTCATAATTTTCGCGGACCATTTTTGAGAATCTTTCTAGAATCCTTCTAGCATCTTTTTGAGAACCTTTCTAGAATCTTTCTAGCATCTTTTCAAGAATCTTTCTACGGACTTTTTGTATCCATCTATTTACAATGATGGCCACGTTGTCATCATTACTCCCACGTGTTTACGCTTACACATAAAAACGGATTTATTTTTTATTTCTTTTTATTATTTTCATTTTATAAACGGTCTTACCATCATTAAGACTGCTTTGTCATATCATATTTTGAAACTATGAGACATGCACGCCATTAATAACAGATATGACAGATGTCACATCATCATGACATGTCATCATCCTCTCCACACCGCCAGCCACTACATATCATAGTCATTTTCTATTTTCCTCCTCACACTTTCTTCTTGTGTTTTTTATGCTTTCTTTTGTTACGATCGCTATCTTTGCAATCAAGTATTCTGTTACGACCTGTTGCAATCTACGGAGCTTTCATCAACTATTCGACAAAATGGCTTCTGGATCCAACTCTTCTATTACCTAGGAAGCACGCGCAAGAATCTGGCTGGCATCAATCCAGTCTCTTCTGAATCAATGTAGGTTGGGAAGCTTGAAAGTGGAACCTTCAGTCATCCTTTCTGAAGTCAGTACTGAGTTCGTGAATACCATCCACTTAGTATCTGATGCAAATTTTAAAGTTTATGTGCAAGGCAAGTTCTTTATTGTCTCTGAGGAAGTGTCCTCTACGACTTTAGGATTACCACTCGATGGTAATTATTTCTACAAACAGAGATGTATTGGATGAAGACACCTATTTTCTGAACAACTGTTTCGTACCTACCAAGGGCTATAAAATTTTTATGATCAAGGATGCAACATTGAAAATGTTTTGTAAATACGCCAATCAAGTTATCTTTTTGACAAATGTGGATGCTACCATTTTGGTCCAGAACTTTGGGTATTTATCGGACGCTCTAGCCAGCAATTATGTATGCTTTGGCATCATTGCATACAAGGCATTTTTGAGATGGATCAAATGTGAAAATTGTCAACATTTCCTAGCTAGTTTGAGGCTGACATAGTTTTGGATATAGCCTTTCACACATGTGAAAGAGGCCGAGATACTTTTATTTTAGTATATATATCATATTGAAGAAGTTCAGGACCTTCGAAATGACACCAAAATCATGTTATTTGGACATATGGGCCAAAATTGGCTATTTTAGACTACTGGTGCCCTAAAATTGGGTCTTAAGTTCTAGAGAGAGGAGAGAGAGTCATCTCTCTCACCTATGTTAGGCTGAATTGGAGAAACTTATTGTATTGTTGAGAGAGATCAATAGATCATTGTCATAGATTCTTCCTCCATTGAGAGCATTACTTTGTGTATTGTCTTCAAGCTTTTGTGTATGATCTTAAGCAAGAGTGTGTTCAGGTTGGTTTGAGTTTGTAATCCATTCTTAGTGTGTGCAAAGTGTTGCATGTATTTCAATCTTCCTTTCTATGCTTGGAAACCAGCCGAGTTCAAGATAGAAGTGTTTTAGGGTCCTAGATCTTCTGAGATCTCCTTATCCATCATTTGGTGAGAGAAAAGTGAGTGCTAGGTGCATTAGGATAGAGTCTAGAAGTTGAAGAATCATTATATTCATGGCTTCCAACGGTGGGATCATGTTAGAAACTAATGATAGGTTGAGTTAATCAAACTACTCTACTTGGAAAGTGAGGATGGAGTCGTTACTTGAGTTGAATGAACTCATGGACATAGTTGCAAGAACTGAAGAGAGACCACCCACAATTCAAGAGCAACAAAGGTTTGATAAGAAGGCTAAAAGGGCTCTCCATATCATTAAAATGAATGTTACCAATGAACTTCTCAAGGAAGTTGGTAAAAGTCAAAGTGCAAGTGAGGCATGGAATGCCTTGAAGAAGCTCTTTGAATCAAAGTCCACATCTAGGGTAATGACCCTAAGTGTTATGGCCATATTACGGTTAAGGACCTGGAATAGTCCTAATATGGTAGGTCGGCCCTCCAGTGTTCGAGATTATTGGTCACGTCGTGATTTAATTCCATGTCAAGGCCTGTTTGTGACTAATTACCTTGAGAGGACCCAGACACTCTAATTGAGACATATGGAATATTGCATGTCTACGTGACAGATATAGGCAGGAGGACTACATGAAGAGGTGTGATCTATTTATAGTTGACATGCATGGGGGTTGCATGGTTTCATGCACATGACTCTTCTCTCTATATAATGAGGTGGGGATTCTCCCGTCGACATATTGGGTTTAGGTCACCAGTTTCTCTCTTCTCCTCTTGCTTCACATGGCATGGCTCGGGGGCTAGATCCAGTTTAGATCTAGGATTGGTTGGGCAGTTTGGCTCCATAGTCTCTCTTATTGTGTTCTCCTATCCTCATCTTAGAGGCAATCCTGTTTGGTCACTACACTAAGGAGGCAAATATTTTCTAGTAGGCAAAGAGAAGGTGGAAGTGCTCATGCATTTGTCTTGAGGGTTGAGTCCTTAAGTGATGATCTAACATGCATTGATGAAAGCATAAAAGATGGTGAAATAGTCCAGGTTATGTTGAATGGTTTGCTAGATGAACATGCTAACCTTGTGCAAAGTTTTGCCATTCAAACAGTCTTGCCAAGTGTGGTTGACTTGCAAGAAATCTTATTGGCTGAAGAACATAGGTTGCAATCAAAGCTTGATGGCGCATCCTTGCAAGGTGGAGGTGAAGAGGTTTTCTTCACAAAAGGCAAAGTCAAAGGCAAAGGGAAATGGTCCATGTGAAGAATAAAAAGCTATCCAACTTATCTATAGGGGTTGATGTGGAAAATCATCTTGCTTGTGCATTTACAAGTTGTAAATGTTATTTTCTAGCATGTACAAACTCAAGCTACATGACATGCACAATGTCTAGATGGTCATATTTCACTTTGTTCCATTGTATATATCAAAGGTATGTGAATTGAGCACATGACCTTGTAGATCTAGGCGAGTTTCAATTAGGTAGATCTAGATTTGATGACATGCATAAAACTAGATGACATGCAAAATCAGCTAGAGTACATGCATCCAGCATGCAATCACTGCATGCAACATGCAAGTCAGTACACATGTTCTACACATGTCCAAGTCATCTAGGGAAGTTACATGCAAGACATGCAAGTACTATTTGACACATGCATGTAGTTTTGTAAGTTCGTAGTTGAGAAATTGACATTTGGGAAAGTAGGTAGGAGTTAGGTGCAAATTCAGCATGCAAGCTGTTAGGTGTCAATATGGTAATAGTTTATACTTGATTAGGTGTAGGGAATGCATTGAATGCAAGGAGTACCATGAATTTTGGCTCTCCTATATATGTACATATCATTCTCATTCATAACTAATGATAAATCAAGCTTTGGTAATGTCATAATGTCAAAATTGGATCTCATGCTATTTTGCTTGTTTTGATATTCTCTCTAACTCGACTAGAAGGTCTTCTTCATACATTATTTTGGTTATGTATTCTCTCTATTTGTGAAGAATTAGTATTGCTTTGATCTGTAGCATTCTAGATTGTGCTCTAGCCTCAGATCCATTTGGTAGATTGCAGGATTGCTCTATAGGTGTTCTGTGTGCCATCACAAAGCATGGTCAAGATCATTCACACATTTCTTGTGGATTTCCACACGTGTGAATTTGCTGGATTTTTCACATGTATCAAAGCCATACCATGCTCTGAATGCTACTAACATCAGGTGTATGAAGATTTTTCTGTCAATTCAAGCTAGGAAGTTGTTTAGCAATGTTTTGCTATCTTTTCTTGAACAGTTTTTTGGTGAATGAGGTTAGAATTGATATTTTCAGTCCAGAATAGAGATGTACAGAATTTTGACTTTTCACACGTGTGAAAACCAGAATACATCATTTGACTCTATATCCTCTATGTTAGATCCAAAGATACTGACATTATAGCTTGTTGGAAAGCTAGAAGAGTCCTCTTTCCATTGCAATAGGTTTCATTTCATTCTGATATTCCTAGTAGGAGTTATAAGCTCTTAAACACGGTAGGGAGCAACCCAAAATCCGAGTGGACACTTTTGTATTTGAATATATTGCATGCATTATTCATTATTCACAGTTTTGGTACTCAATCTGAGATAGAATTGGATAAGACAAATTTTTGCTGTCATAGACACATCATTTCACACAATGTGTTGTGTTTTGAGTTGTATGTGTGTTTCTTGAGTGTGTTTCATTCATTTAAAACTCGTGGGATTAGAATTGTAAGTGCTTCATCTGTAGATAGAGGCTAGATCCAAATTCAAGTTGATTGATTCTTTGTTGTGAGATATGTCTCACATATTCTGTTGCATGATTTTACATAGGATTTGGTAGTACACCCAATTATTTTGGTTCCTATAGTGAAAGAGAAGCAACACATTCAATTCCATTTTGTTGTCCAATTACAAGAGTCTTCACATTCATGGCATCTGTAGGAGATTGTCTCTTTGAAGCTAGTGAAAGACTAGATACCTTCAATTATTTAATTTGGAAGGATAGGATAGAATCCTTGTTGATTCTTTATGGAGTAATGGACATTGTAACAGGAATTGAAGTTGAACCTAAAGCTTATGATGAGGCTCAGAGATTCAAGAAGAGAGCAAGAATTGTTCTTCATATAATCAAATTGAACATCTCTGATGAGATGTTGAGAGAAATAAGTTCATGCACCTCAACCAAGGAGACTTGGGAAACTCTTAAGAACCTTTATGAAGCAAAGCTCAAGTCATTAGAGGAGTTCTAAATCCAAAAAAGACCCTTTGTAAAGATTATTTTTATATTTTTTTTTCTCAATTTTTTCTTACACATGGACCAATCAAAACACTCAAATTTGAAATCTACGTAACGTAACTTTTTGAGTCCACATTTTTATTCCACACTAAAAATGGCATAAATTTTTAGTGGTAAGTCTGAATTTAGCGGAGTTTGGTGCATTGGAAAGCGCTCAAAAAGGGCTTTCCAATGATATGTTAGATGATATACTTTTGATCTATGATTAAAAAGTTATGGCAAGTCAAAAGTTTTAGTGCTATAATATTCTAATAATATAAACTACATCTTGCACAAATTCTTAAAGGGTCTTTTTGGAGCTCAAAACTCCTCTAATGCAAGAGGGAGGAGCAAGAATAGTTTTATTTAAGCCTTCACCAAGGACAAAGCAAAGAACAAAGACCAAGGTGGAGTAGAAGATGATTCAACTCATTCTTCTAACTTCAAGAAGAAGACTCAAGAAGATCAAGCCAATGTTATCATAGAAGACTCACATGCAAATAGTGGAGAGGCATCTCTCATGATGTCTAGTTTCTCCTCTTTACTCTTTAATGATGTATCTTGGTATATTGATAGTGGAGCCACAACTCATATGAGTTGCTCCAAGGATTCTTTTGTTTCTATTGAATTTGTTCTAGATCCTAAGAAATCAATATACATAGCTGTTGGTGATGCATGCTCAATTGAAGGAGTTGGAAGTTGTTCCTTGAAACTTGCATCTTCTATGGATTTTACACTTTCCAATGTACTTTATGTTCTTAATCTCACAAAGAGTGTGATTAGTGTAGAAAATTGTTAGATGATGGCTATGAAGTGGATTTCAGTATCAATAGTTGTCTCATAAAGAAAGAAGATAAGATCCTTGCATGTGGATCTAGATATGAAGGTATTTTCAAGCTAGATGTGCATGAAAATTCAAGTGCATGTGATGTTGCATTGATGACTTATGTTTCCAAGGAGGAGTTATGGCATAGGAGGTTGCATGTTTCCAATTTCAAATCTATGCCTATTATAGTCAAGGAGATCAAGCCAAGAGTGGCTTATTCTATGGAAAAATCACATATGGATCCATATTTGATGTCTTCTACCAAGACAAAACATCCTATGGAGTTGGAACATTCGGATGTTCATCTTTCTTTATCAGTAAGCAAGAAAGGTCTTTCTTGTTTTGCATGTACTATTGATGGTTCCACAAGTTACATTTGGCTATGTCTTGTCTCTTCAAGTTTTATGGTGCATGTGTATGTTCCATCATGCAAAACTTTATGGAGTTATGGAGCTAATAGAAGGAGTGCACTATATGGAGTCTTGTTCAGTTATAAGACTAAGGACGTGTACCTTAGTGTTCTTGAAGATTATTGCTTTGCATGTGGTTTCTTGGAAGGAAAGAAGGATGGAGATCCTAGTCTATGGATCATGGTTGGATGCTTATCCACCAAGGAAGGCTACATAGCCTTTACACTCTCTATCTCGAAGGTGTTTGAGCATGGAGATTTACTTGATTTTGAAGATCTATTTTCTATCTTGGAAGTGGCTGAGAGCATAGTGTCTCTAAGTGCATCATAAGTCACTGCTATGGTGAGTAATCAAGTTGTGATGGGGTCAAGGTTTGAGGAGGAGTATCCTCAACATGCATGTCCAAGAAGATCTTCTTTATTGTACAAGGCTGAGTCCTTGTTGATCTTATTTCATGGAAAAGAAAGGATAAGTGAAGGTGATATTAATTCTATTCTACTCACCTATGGTTCTCTTTCTTTGTTTGATGATGTACCTTGCTTAGTTGAGATTTGCTTATCTCAAAGATCAAGTAAGACTGTTCTAATTCTGAATGAAGTCTTTAGTTTGGAATTAATTTTTGTCATTGGTGACTTGATTATGTTTCCAAAATATCTAGAAAGCAAGATATTGTATCATCATTTGTATGCTCTTAAATTGAGTAAGAGCAAGTACGAGTTTAGTACTCACAGTTTGAAAAAAGGAGTTTTTTCATGTTTTGAGGCATATTGTGAATTTCTTTTGAGAGTAAGTGAAACATCCAATGAGGACACTTACATCCTTAAGAAAGTATTTAGCCTCAATTCGATCAAGTTTGAGTATGTTTCAAGATTAGATCCATTTTGGATAGAGTTCATAGTGATTGGACTAATGAAGCTAGTGTGCTTAATCTTGAATATTTCTCAAGGTACAATCTTGATCTATATGATCTTTGTGGTCATTATGGGGCTTGGAGGCCTCAGATTTTTCAGATTTTGGTGCAGCCAACTTTATGCATGTGGACTTTGCAATCCCAGGATCGACATCAAACATGCAGGAGGTACATTGGCATAGTAGCAGTTTGGTGGAATATTTTTCAAAGGCATTTGGAAAAGATTTTTGTCAAAGAGATCTTATCATGGCTATGGTAAGGGTGCTGCTATGATGGATTCTTTGATCATCTTCAATTCAAATTCAAAGCAAAGAATCCACACACAAAAAGTTTCTTCATCAACAATTCGACCAACCTTGGAGGATTTTCAAGTTCAAGTGATCAAGCCAAGTTGATAACTTTTTAGGAGTGTGAAGAATTAAAATCTATCCAACTTGTCTATAGGGGTTGATGTGGAAAATCATCTTGCTTGTGCATTTACAAGTTGTAAATGTTATTTTCTAGCATGTACAAACTCGAGCTACATGACATGCACAATGTCTAGATGGTCATATTTCACTTTGTTCCATTGTATATATCAAAGGTATGTGAATTGAGCACATGAACTTATAGATCTAGGCGAGTTTGAATTAGTAGTGAAGAATTGTCAAAAATTGGCAAATCTAGCTTGATCAAAAACCATGTAGTATAATGTAAATTTTGTACATATGTGGATTCCACACATGTGAGGCCAAGATGCCACGTGGCAATACACTCCTAATGTAGGTTAGGTCAAGTCCATAGGGTTGGTCATGTCATTTTGGTAGTGATCCTAGATTTAAGGTGAAAATTTGACCAACTAGCTATCTACCAAGCATGACTCTAGGAAATAGACTAGGATTCCATTTTAGGGCAAGAAGAGTGAGTTAACTTCCTTATTACATGCTGGAAATCCACCTAACTTCAAGAAGGAAGTCAAATTTGCTATGTATTCCAAGCTCCCATAATGAGAAGATAGAAAATTTTTGGAGCTCATTGCCAATCTCAAGCTAGTTCACTATGTACATTGAGTTTTTGTGATCCAATTGCAACCAAATCAATTTGTACTTGTTTTTCAAGTTGAAGGATAGGTAGATCTAGATTTGATGACATGTATAAAACTAGATGACATGCAAAATCAGTTAGAGTACATGCATTCAACATGCAAGTCAGTACACATGTTCTACACATGTCCAAGTCATCTAGGGAAGTTACATGCAAGACATGCAAGTACTATTTGACACATGCATGTAGTTTTGTAGGTTCATAGTTGAGAAATTGACATTTGGCAAAGTAGGTAGGAGTTAGGTGCAAATTCAGCATGCAAGCTGTTAGGTGCAAATTCAGCATGCAAGCTGTTAGGTGTCAATATGGTAATAGTTTATACTTGATTAGGTGTAGGAAATGCATTGAATGCAAGGAGTACCACGAATTTTGGCTCTTCTATATATGTACATATCATTCTCATTCATAACTAATGATAAATAAAACTTTGGTAATGTCATAATGTCAAAATTGGATCTCATGTTATTTTGCTTGTTTTGATATTCTCTCTTTAACTCGAGTAGAAGGTCTTCATCATACATTATTTTGGTTATGTATTCTCTCTATTTGTGAGGAATTAGTATTGCTTTGATCTATAGAATTCTAGATTGTGCTCTAGTCTCAAATCCATTGGTAGATTGTAGGATTGCTCTATAGGTGTTCTGTGTGCCTATCACAAAGCATGGTCAAGATCATTCACACATTTCTTGCGGATCCTGTAATAAATCCTAACACCACAGTAGGGAGAACACTAACTGATCCACCCAACCTTGCCTACTCCCTGATATAGACTAAGCCCCTCCTAGCCTAGTGTGAGAACAAGTAGCATGCTACTGCCAAGTGTCAGCCACGTGACAATGATGTGGCCGACTGCACGTCGGGACCCAACTGGGGGCCCTATCCTACCGACAGGGTCCCTAGGATGTGTTAGGCCCGCCATGGCTATGGACCATGCTGGGACACACTACTCACACTGTCTTGCCCTGTTGGTCATGTACGTTGGACATGACCTTGACTGTGGTATCTGAACTATCTGTGTTCTCTAGGATTCGGCACTGGTTACGTGCTCGTAACACTCCCTCCCCTTTAAGAACCATCTTGGTCCTCTAAGACAAAGTCTGGAAAAATCTTGCGAAGAACGTTGTCTCTTTCCCAAGTGGCATTCTCAACAGGCTGATCATTCCACTTAACCAGATATTCTCGGTATAGAGTATGACGAGTCTGCATCTCTCTACTATCAAGAATCTCCTCTGGTTCATGTGGAGACTGTCCCCTACCAGATTGTCTGATCTGGTTAAGGCTTTTCGTAACTAACTTACATGAAAGACTGGAAAAACCTTACTACTGTGTGGGAGTTCTAGCTCATAGATGACCTCGCCTAGTCTCCTACTGATGGTAAAGGGACCACAATACCTTGGAGACAACTTAGCACACACTCTTGATTTGAGGGTTTTAGAGTCAACTGGGACTCTCAAGTAGACTTTCTCACCAGTGGAGAACTGCACATCCCGTCTGTGTGGATCTGCATAATGTCTGGCTCAATCTTGGGACTGCCTAATGGTAGCTTAGCATGTTCTATCATCTGGTTTAGGTCCTCTAAAAAGTTTTTGGCTGCTTCAACTTTTTCTTGTTTAAACCCTACAGTTGTGGGTGAGCGTGGCTGAAAACCGTACATCAGCATAAATGGGCTATATCCCATAGCTGAATGTTTGGTACTGTTGTAAGCAAACTCTAATATCGAGAGATACTCCTCCCAATTAGTCTGCTTCTTGCTGACGTATGCACAAAGCATATCCTCCAGCACTTGATTTACCCTTTCTATTTGACCGTCCATCTATGGATGGTCGGTGGTACTCATATTAAGTTTAGTATGGAGATGATGGAATAATGCCCTCCAAAAATTTCCAGTAAACTTACTATCCCGGTCGTTGACTATGCCGGAAGGTAGACCGTACAATTTAAATAGCCCGTCTACAAACAACCTCGCTAACTCTGGAGCTCTAACGGTTGTTTTGGTCAGAATGAAATGAGCTATTTTGGTCAGACGGTCAACTGTGACCCATATAGCATCATTACCCTTTTGGGTTTTAGGCAGGCCTACTATAAAATCCATGGAGATACTCTCCCATTTACCAGCTGGTATTTCTAAGGGATGCAACAACCCTCCTTCCTTTAAATGCTCTGTTTTATTTACTTGACATTTCTGGCAACTGTTTACATACTGGTGGACGTCCTTTTTCATATTGGGCCAGAAAAATTGCCTACGAAGAAGCTCACAGGTCTTGTGTATGCCTGGGTGTCCCGCGCTAGGATTGTCATGACATTCATATAGGACCTACTGCCTATAATCCTCTGAATTGGGGACACATACTCTATCTCTATAGAGCAAGTACTCATCCTGAATGAAATACTGTTTCCATTTGAATCCTTGAGTCAACTGACCCTCAACCACTGGGGTTTGCTTGGGTAATACAGGCTCAGAATCCTGAACGTCATCTGACGACGTATACTCGAACTCATCATCATCCTCAACGGAAGCTGTCTTATTCTTGGATGAACTGGCACCAGTCCTGAAAACTGGTTCTGGATTCTATAACCATCTGTTCTGGACCTGAGTTCCAGATAGTAGAGAAGAATGCATCATACTGGCATTTCCCTCTCAAGGACTCGAGTAACTCATTACGAATCTAAGTAAAACTCAGCTCGTTTATCATAGGCATTCTACTAAGGGCATCTGCTACTGTATTGAATTTTCCACTATATCTGCTAGACATGTGAAACTCTTGCATCAACTCTGCCCAACGAGCTTTCCGACCTCTAAGCTCGGGTTGATTACAAAGGTATTTGAGACTCTCATAGTCTGTCAGGACCTCAAAGTTGGCACCATACAAATAATGTCTCCAAGTCTTAAGGGCATGGACTATAGAAAAGAGTTCCTTTTCATAGGCACTGTACCTAGTCTGAGTTGGCTCGAGTTTTTTACTCTCGAACGTAGCTAGTCGTCCACCCTGAGTTAGCACAACAGCTCCCGCAAAGTCGCTAGCATCTGTTTCGACCACAAATGGCTGATTGGGGTCGACGACTTTTAAAACTGGTGTTGTAGCTAAGGCTGTTTTCAGAGCATCAAAGCTCTCCTGCTGTGCGGACTCCCAAATGAACTCTTTTCCCTTCCCCTTAAGGAGATTTGTCATAGGAACTGCTATCTGAGCATATTCCTTGACAAATCGTCTGTAATATCCCGCCAGACCAAGAAAGATCTGAAGTTTCAAATATTTTGAGGTCTCAGCCAACTGAGTATGGCTTTAATCTTATTTGGGTCCATCTTAATCCCATCTGAAGAGATAATGTGACCCAAATATGCTACTTCTTCAACGAAGAATTCACACTTGGATTGTTTAGCATAGAGCTTATGCTTTCTGAGCAGTTAAAACACCTTTCTGAGGTGTTTTAGATGCTCCTTCCTCGTTTTGTTGTAAACGAGGATGTCATCTAAAAATACGACTACAAACTTACCCAAGTATGGTGTGAGGACACTGTTCATCAAGGTCATAAAGGTAGCTGGAGCATTTGTGAGCACAAATGGCATCACCTTAAACTCATAATGACCTTGACAAGTCCTAAAAGCTATTTTCGAGACATCTTCCAATTTTATATGGACTTGATGATATCCCGATCTGAGGTCTATTTTGCTGAAAAACTTAGCCCCATCGAGTTGGTCAAACAACTCGTCTACTCGAGGCATAGGGTATTTATTCTTAGTTGTGACTTTATTGAGAGCTCTGTAATCTACGCATAGACGCATAGACCCCTCGTTCTTTTTCACCAATAGGACTGGTGAGGCCCATGGTGAACTACTGGTCTGAATTTGGCCTTTCCCAAGATAATCTACTTTCTTCATCCTCTGTTCGGCTGACCCGATACGGAGGTTTAGAACAGGTGCTGTACCTGGTTCTAGGTTTATTACATGATCTACCTCTCTGCTAGGTGGTAAACCATGTGACAAATCTTCAAGGAAAAACATCTTTAAATTTAGACAATAAAGTTTCTAATTTAGTGATTTTCTGTTGAATAGAACTGGAAATAGAAACTTCAGGAATAAAATGAAAGTCACATAAGAATACCTGATGGTCTTTGTCTCCGATTAGCTGACAGAGCTCTGAACTGCAGACCATAGGACTGTTGGGAACATCATGCTCCCCATGCAACTGGATCTCTCGGCCTTTATGCTGAACGCTGAGGGTGTTCTCTTGATAGTTTCTGTGGAGAGGTGGTCCTAAATTGTAGAGCCAATCTCTCCCGAGAACAATATCTGTTCGATCTAGGTACATTATCTGAAAGATTATTTCATCTTGGTACCCCTGAATACCAAGATTTAACCTACTTACCATAGTTTCCCATATTTTTTTATCTTCACCCTTAGCTAATGAAACTATGTACCTATGCTGACTAGGTACTTCTAGTAGTTTAAGCTTTTTAAACCAGAGTGTAGTTGATGAAATTATGGGTTGCCCCCATCATCAATCATAACTCTTATTGACTGGTTACCAACTTTCCCATGCATACATACTAGGTCATGTGGCCCAAAGCTAAAGGGTCTCGCTAGCATTGCAAAGGTCAGATGGCAACAGTGTTCATGATCTTCATGATACACTTTGATCTCGGAAGCTGTCGAGTCACTGGGAAAACATACAGTCTGACAAGATGAACTTGTTTTTTATCTTTCTTATCTTTTTTAGTGAAAGGCCCCTTGGGACACTATCTGACTGTGTGTCCCTTGCCCATACACACAAAGCACAAACGTACTTGTTTGGCTTTCTCAAAATCATCTGGTTTTAAGGGCTGTATGAGTGAAGGGCATTTCTGAGGAGCTTCACCTTTAAATTTATCTTCTTTCTTTCTTGTTAAATTTTTTTTTTTAATTGAAAGTCTTTCTGAGGAGGCTGCTCAGAAAGTGGTTGTTGTCTCGCCCTCTTTCTACCCACTGAATCATCATAGATTTGAGCATATCTGAGAGCTTGCTCACGGGTAGTAGGCAAGTTTCTTTGGACCTCTACTTTATATTCATCTTTGAGGCCATGGACAAATCCCCTAATTCTCTAATAGTCATCCATATTTTTAATCTTTAAAATTGCTTCTCGATACTGCGAGATATATTGGATGAGGAACTTGTCCATTACTATTCTTTCCCAGGCTTCCCAGGCTCTATCAAGTTCATTTTTTGGTAGAAATTCTCTTAGGAAAGCTTCTTCAAAAGCTTTCCATGACTGGGGAGTCTGCCCAATCTCCTGGAGATTCAACCACCACTTATAGGCCATAGGCCCTAAGGATAGACTGGCCTCAATAGCTTGCAAATGGTCAGGGGTCTGTTTAAGAGAATAAATGTTCTTCCATTTGCTGAGGAAGGTTTGTAGAATATCTGCATTTCTATCATTCTCTTCCCCATTAAATGTAGGAGGTTTTAAATCTTTAAAAACACTGGGGAAAGACCGTAAAGTCTCACCCGAAACTGATGGAAGTGGAGAAGGGAATAACTGAGAAGTGGAGGGAAGGCTTCCTTTCGCGAAACTCAAAATCAAGTTTTTGAGTTCAGCGAATGAGTCGTCCACACTGGACTTGAAATTGGCTAATGCCAACTTCAGTTCATCCACTTCTGTTACCAATTGGAGAAACTGCTCCTTGGTAATCAGTTCGTCGAGTTCTTCGACGAACTGTTCCTGTTCTTCCACTTCCATGGGTTCCTTCCCTTTTCTATAAGCCAAGGCTTCTGTTTCAAGTTCATTGAAGCCTCTCTCCTGGGGTTGATCAGGTCCCTGAGGAGTGGTCATCTTCAGAACTGAAAGAGAGCTACCTTAAACTTCTGAAGGAAAAAAAGTCTAAAAGACTAATTTACAACTGTACAAGGGAAAGGAAAGATGACTTAGCTGTTTCTGAGGACTTGTACTTCTAAAGAAATTACGAAGAGGAACCCTTTTCAACTCTTTTTCCCAAGGTTTCAGACCTGTTGTCTCGAAAATGCTAGTTTGAAGCTTCAAAACGGTGCCAAATTTCTTGGTTCTTGAGTTGAGTAGCTGACTGATATGATTTCAGGTGTGGGGCTCCAACAAACTGAGTAAAAACTGGAATTTTTTTCAACAAAAAAATCCAAAATTTTTTGTATCTCTGCCCTTGCTGGCTGGACAGCCACCTGTCCTGGCCCAATTTTCTGAAATTTAAGACCCAATCTTTGCTTGAATCTCTGATTTGAACATAGGCAGTAGGTTGCTGGTCTGTGGCAATCTAGTTTGATGTTCAAACTACTGAAAAATCCTCAAAAACAGTGATGAAAAACCAAATTTTCACCTCTCTGTCCAGCACGTTGGCCCTGCTAAGAAAATTTGCTTGAAAACCCTTCAAATTTCCTTGGATTTCTCTGAAATTTCAGAGGTAGATTTTCTGGATCCCACAACGATGGACTTGCTTGTTGGTTTCTACTCTAAATCCCTTTCTAAATCTCCTATCAGATATCTAAAATCTGATATTGATTGCTTGCCTTTCCAGCGATTTACCTACAGAAGGAATTCTACTTCCTACAACTGTAAATTCTCAGTGAATTTCAAAGGGTTTGAAGGCTGTACTACAACGATTCTCCTCCTCTAATCTTTTCTGAAAAAACTGAGAAACACTTCCTATCTTCTGATAGCTTTCTCTACTGCTGCTCCCTGAACTCCCTAGGATGGAGATGCTCTGATACCAGTGTAATAAATCCTAACACCACAGTAGGGCAAACTACTAACTGATCCACCCAACCTTGCCTACTCCCTGATATTGAGGTAAGCTCGTCCTAGCCAGTGTGAGGACTGGTAGCATGCTACTGCCAAGTGTCAGCCACGTGACACTGACGTGGCCGACTGCACGTCAGGACCCAACTGGGGCCCTATCCTGCTGACAGGGTTCCCTAGGTTTGTGTTAGGCCCGCCATGGCTATGGACCGTGATGGGGCACACTACTCACAGTCTTGTCTTGTTGGTCATGTACGCTGGACACGACCCTGACTGTGGTATCTGACCTATTGTAGTCTCTAGGGTTTGGCACTGTTTACAGCTCGTAACAGATCTCCACACGTGTGAACTTGTTGAATTTTTCACAATCCAAAGGTGGTAACTCGGATTATGATGATCATCTTCCTCCTCCTCTTCTACTTCTTTTAGAAAGAAAGATAAGTCAATGTTCAAGTGCTTTTATTGTGGGATAAAAGGTCATTTTTCCAAATGAATGTCATAAGAAGCAAAGTAATGAAGGTAGCAAGCAAAAACAACTTTTGTACTTCTAATGAGGATCTAGATTCTTGTGATTCCCCATGATGTGTTCTTCAAGTTATATGTCAAGTGGAAATGACAAGGATTCATGGTGGATAGATAGTGGATTCTATTTCAACACATGACTAGTCACAAGGAGTTCTTTACTTCTTTGATCTCTTATGTTGGAAACGAGAAAGTGGTTCACATGCCCAAATGGTGGTGAGTATATGATCAAAGGTATTGGATCAATTTCTATTTGCCTTTCTACTAATAGGAATGCAAGGCTTGATGGTGTTCTTTACATTCCTTCACTTTCAAGGAATTTGCTAAGTGTTGGTCAAATTGTTAGCAACTGTGCTAACACAGGGAGAATAAAAATAATAATAAAACTCCGTGGCATGTGTTTTGTAAGACCACGTATGAGTATCTGTCAATAAACTTCAAGCCATGGCATGTGTTTTGTAAGTCCTGAGTAGAAGCTTAAATAATAATAAAATAGCTTAAACTTAGATTTAAGAACTTAGACTTTAGGAAACTTAAGATTAGAAAATATTTTATCTTAAGTTGTCCTAAGTTAAAAAAAAATGAAGTTCTAAATCCTAAGTTAGAAGTTCTAGAAAGGCTAGAAACCGAATAGTCCCATAAGTTAGTAGACACTTATGGAAGACCTCCTTGTCATAAAGGAGAGGTATTTGCATTGTAAATGACACTTTTGAGATTAAGCTATCTTGCTCTCTATTTTGAAGAATTATCATTCTATTTCATTTGTGTTCCCCTTGGAAAGGTGCATAGCTTGAGGGAAGGTGCTCGGGCCTCCTCTTGCCTCCTTTTCATCGGTTTTATTGTGGCATGTTCATTATTGCTTATTTGTTTAGTATTAGCAGCAATCTCATTTTATTACCCTTCGGGTGTTAATCTAGGATTAGTCTAGTCACCTTGCTAGTTGGGTAAGCCTTAGCAAGGATTTTCATTGTTGTTACTAATTAGTTTATTTCCGTTTCGGGCACTAGTTGGGTAAGCCTTAGTGCTCGCATTCCTTCATATTTCTATTAAAGCTTTTGTAGAAACTTAAAAAGTGGACAATCTCTACATCCCTATACTACACCCGTAAAGATAGT